>JAVXUL010114742.1:0-17644 GCA_035590515.1 Trichilia minutiflora
ATTAATTTATAAAAATATCTTAAATTTTTTATTATTTATATATTGTTAAAAACTCCGTTTTTACGTTCCGTTTTTTCTAATAGAAAATAATTTTAAATAAAATCACGATTTTAATAACCTTGCTTGTGACTATATATAGGCAGCCATAAAGTTACTAAAACACCCCCATTAAGTATCTCATCAAATTTTATCTAGAACATACCAAAGTACCTATACTTTCCTAAAAGTGCCAATACTTTTCTAAAAGTGTTGATACTTTATCCAATAAGTACCGATATTTTTTTCAATAAATACCAATACTTTTCTTTAATGTGTCAATACTCGCCTTCCATGTGCTAATATTTCCTAACTATGTATCAAGACTTTTCCATTTTTCTATAAACCAATATCACAACTTCTAAAATTCATAACCATATTTCAAAACTCTCACCATAAGCACATTCAATATTACATATACTTTCTCTTTAAACATTAATTTCAAATGTCCCTTTCTCTCAAAAATACATAAACAAGAAAATTACTATAATGCCCTTACATTCAAGGAATGGGATTTACATACAATCCTCATACATCCTTAGTCTACTAGCCATATCACCCATGTGATAATCATTATCAAATCCAAATCAAATCATACATACCACAAATATTATAAAATCAAATGATCATTTATAAAGCACCAGTATACAGAATCATTTAACAAAATATATAAAAGTAAATATGGATTTTAAGTCATTTATCAATTCAAGAAAACTTAGCCCTTAGAGCCTTTGTAACATTATACATTTCATAGGCCGTCATTTATAGCTTTAAACGTAATTTACATCTATTTTCTAATTCAAATAAAAACATAAGTTTTGTGTTTAAAATATTTTTAAAACGATAAAAATAAATAGAGTTCACTCATAATTTAATGAGGGTATGCACTCCCTATTGTCTCTTATGATGCGTAAGACTTCTCTCTTACGTGATCCATGTCTAATTCATATATATATATATTAATATTTACATTAATTCTTATACCATAAATAATATTAGTATAACCTATATGCATGATTATGAACCTTAATCCAAAATTTTCCTAATAGACACTTATTTAATAAGGCATAATTCATTTTCTAATCATTTAACCGATTTTCAATAATAAAATCCCATGGCCATATCTTAATTCAATATTTGTCATCAATTCGACTTTTTAACTCACTGTCTCATATAGCTACAATAAACCAAATTCTAATTTCATATAATTTTAATATCTAATTTATTTATTATACGCCCTAAATAACATAATTCAAATAAATTTACCAAAATTAATCCAAATTCTTTAATTCTTAAATGTAAAGTAAACCCTAGTTTCTTAAATCTCACCAAATATGAAATTAATATTTAAATTAGGCGAAAATCCTTACCAAAGAGTTGATTTAAGCCTTAAGAATTTATATTTATATTTGTTATTGACTATAGAAACCCTAAATGAATAGTAGATTCTAGCCTTTACTCCCGTTTAATTCCTTGTCCAAGTACACAAAAAAATAAAGCTTGTAAAGTATATCGAGTGTTGAGTCATTGTGATTTTAAGTAAAAATTTAGAATTTAAATAGTGGATTTTGAAAAAATTAAGAGGGAGATGAAAATGGCAGCAAACAAAAGAGGAGAAGGGGATTGATCGTGAAACAAGGAAAGAAGAAGGAGAATGAACATTTCTTCCTGCTGCTTGGCATTATTTATAATATCTTATATAATTACAAAAATATCTTTGAATATATAAGGGAAAAAAATTCTGAAAGAGGACAAAAAGGATAATTCAGGGGTATTGTATCAATCTGGCGTCGTTTGCTAAAGAGAAAAGGAGACTGGCCCTGTGATCGACATCAATCACCTCTAGTTGGCCAAATCCATCACCAAGACTGACACCAAGCTGGAGGTGAGGTTGCGTCGATTCTTCTCTGCCTTTGTTGCCCTATTTTCCTTATATTCTAACTCTTATATTTGTTTTAACCATTTTTCAGAAATTATATGGTGATTAATACTTTTTCCATACTTGATCTACCCATGAACTAAGAATCTCAATTTTTTTTTATATCTATCATTATTTGATTAGATAATGACTTAATTTTTATTCAATTCTTAAACGACTTGATAGTATGATCAAAATTTAATATTTTAATAATAATTTGACTATTTTAGAAAAACTTAAGAATTATTTAATATAGTTATAAAATTTAAAATATGTAAAAAATAAAAATTACAACCAAAACGGTAAAAATTGTACAATTCCACTTTAACTTCAAATATTATATATTCATTTACTTACTCTTTTTACGTTTTAATAAAACTATTAAATATTCATTATGAAAATACATAACCAAATCTCAAAATTAAAATATTTAAACTCTTTTTTTTTCGCTTTATAAAAAATTATAATAATCTTAAAAAAGAGTACCCAATTGAAATTTAAACAAAAAGAAAAAAGAAAAAGACAAATTAACCCTAGACGATAAATTATCTAACATGCACAAAAAAGAATTGGTGTTATGCATAGGCCTTAGCCTACTATTGAAAGAGACACTTGCTTTATCAAAATAGTTGGTAAATAAGGAAAAACATATTGCCAAGAGATTTGAATTCATCACCACACACACAAAAAAAAAATGAAAAAAAAAATTAGAAAACATTATTATGGATATGAAATTCAACCAAATTCATATGCCAGTGAGTGAGCTAACTGATTTTCATGCATTCTTTAATTTTTCAGATATTATTTTTCAAACTTCCAAAATTGGAAAAAGAGAGTAAAAAATGGAAATGATTGTTTTTGGGTACTAAAATGAATCCTCGACAGCTCATTAATTCAATATGATGTTTACGGGTTTACAGATTTATTCAAACTTTGAAAAGATGAAGTATAGATATATAGATTGTGAATCATGCATATTTTTTTCACTTTATTTATATTTTAATTATTGTTTTATTTTTTCTTTTGTTGCTATCAATTAAGCAATAGACTAAGCATTGTTAATTAATCATCATTAATTGTATACAAAACCTAATTAATTAATGACCTATGTCATATATGAAAAGAGAAACTAAGCATTGTTATTATTATCTATGCAAATCAACTTGTATGAGCGAGCAATATTTTATATAATCTAAATCTAAATTTTTTTTTTTTTTTTAGATATTACAAAAGGATTGGTTTGAAAGTAAAGAAGATCGATCCTTGGATTCAAATTAAGCGAATGTATTGACACATACATTTAAAGTATTAATACATTATGGAAAAAAAATTAACTATAACAGTAACTTCTATAACATTAAATATGATCATTTATTATAGATCATAAAATCATTAGACGCAATCATTCAGAGATTTAAAAGCAATGATTTTTTCAATGAACATTAGATAGAAGAAAAGAACAAGCAAGCAAAAATAAAAATAACTACTGAAAATTTTATTGTGTTAAAAAATTTGAGCAAAACTTTCATTATTCTCTAAAGAGAGAAAACTCATTCTGTGCTTGTTATACAATCAACTTTTGTGAGAGTGACTTCATTTTATCTTCTTTATTTTCAAATCAATTGGGTCTTATTTTACCTGTGTAAAAAAGTAGATTGTATTAGATTTCATTTCACCGTTAAAAAAGGAGATTTATTTGGTTACTCTTTGCCATCAAAGAAGGAGATTATAAGCTAGATTTTTCTTGATTCGTAAGAATGAAGAATATAGTAGAACCTCAGTGTAGAGATAAACTAAGAAGAATGGACATAAATCGGATTTTCGAACCACTATAAAACTTCGTTTGGCATTCTTTCTCTCCGCTCTTTTTAATTTGCAATACTACATTGTTTATGATTTAGCATTCTTTTCATTCAACACATATATTAGTTGTATTTTCATTAGATTTGTTTTAAATTTCATAAAACCCAATTCACCCCCTCTTAAGTATTGTCATCTGGGCCAACAAGTGGTATCAAAGCTAAACTCTGTATATTTAGGATTCGCAACCTAAGAGTAATAAATTACTATAGCATCTAGCAATATCCTAATCTAAGTAGTAGAGGGAGAATCTACCAATAAACCTCATTTCTTCGATAGGTTAAATTATGCCTATTGAAAGAAAAGAATGCAAATTTATCTCACTATATTAGATTTGACATCTTGAGCATTAGAAAAGATAGGTATAATTTATTCATAGTTGTAGATGAGAAAATTAGAGAGAGAAAACCAAAACCCATAAGGGATTAGACTTCAAAAAAAGTAAACTAATTCACCTTGAATGATAAGGTTATGAATATATTATATTATGTATTAAATAAAACTAAGTTTAATAAAATCTCAGGTTGTGAAAATGCAAAAGCTATATAGGACATGCCAAAAGTAACTCATAAAGGAACTAGTAGAGTTAAAGATTTTAAAGTCAGTATATTAGTACACGATTAGGGTTGATTAAAACGAAACCATATGAAAGCATCAATGACATGTTTACTAGATTTACAGATATAATAAATAGTTTAAAAATATTAGGTAGGAGCTATTCTAACTCTGATATTGTAACAAAAATTCTAAGAAGTTCGCCCAAGTCTTAGGAGATAAAGGTAACAGCCATTTGAGAAATTAAAGACTTGAGCAAATTATCACTCAAAGAATTATTAGGATCGCTCATGACATATGAGCTAGAAACAACTTGAAATGAGAATAAAGACTAAAAAAAGGAAAGAAGAATGTGGCTTTAAAAAACACATAAGAAGATGAAAAAGATAAAAGTGAAGAAGAAACTGATAAGAATGAGTTTTTTTCGATGGTTCGAAAGTTGAAGAAATACCTCAACAAAGACAGAATCAAAGTAAGAAATTGAAAAAGAAAAGATTTCTAATAGAATGACAAATACAAGAAAAATAAAAAGAAGAAGAAGGAAAAGGACAAAGACAAGGAAATCATTTACTACAAAAGTAAGAGGCTAGGATATATATGTCTAGAACGCTCATTAAGGAAATATAAAAATGACAGCAAAAAAAAAAGAGAAGGCTATGAAGGTTACTTGGGATGACTCCTTAAGTAAAAAAAGCTCTTTCTCCTCAGATAATGAGTAGGCAAATTTTTGTCTTATAGGTAAACAAAATGATAAGGTATATTCTCTAAATCAATATTCATCATATTATGAAAGCTGGTCAAGTAGTAAAGATGATATACAACTTGATGAATTAGTTGATATATATAATGAGTAAGAAATTATTTAAAAAAATTATGTGATAAACATAAAGAGGTCAAAAAGAAGAATTCATTGATTACTAAAGAGAATGAATAATTAAAATCAAAGGTCAATGAATTAGAGAAGAAAAAGGAATGTGATTATGCTAAAGAAATGGATGTATTAAAGAAGAAAAACAAGGTTTTAAATGATAGAGTAAATAACCTTATTAGATTGTTAACTAAATTCACCCTAGGGAAAAAATCTTTAGATAAATTATTAGCTAGTCAAAGAATAGTATTTGATAAGGCTGGGATTGATTATAGACAAGGGACTAAACAAAACGTTTATACAAACTATATTATTAAAATTTTAAAACATATAAGTTCTTTATCACTTGTCACCATTATGGTAAAAAGGGTCACTATAACAACACATGTTCAATTAAGAAAAACACCTACAAGGGTCTAAAACTAATTTGGGTTCTTAAAGGTATTAAAGTGAAACAAAATGTGCTTACTAGAGTGACATGGGTTTTTAAGCCTAAAGTTAATATTTATGGATCCAAAGTTAAACAGATACTAAAATAAATTTTTATTGTTTTGTAGGAACTACATATGAGGGGCATTAAGCACAAAAAAAAATAGTTTTTTGACAGTAGATGTTTAAGGCACATGACTAATGACAAAAGACTATTTTTGCACTAAGAGAAAAGAAACGGAAAAGATGTAATCTTTGGTAATAATAACTGTAAAAAAGTAAAAGGTGTAGGAACTATTGAGATAAACAATATTAAACATGTTTTTATATTAAAGGATCAAGTATAACTTGTTTAGCATTAGTTAATTATGCAATAATGGTTATAATGTTATGTTTCTTAAAGATTATTGTGAAGTACTTAATAGTAGTGCTAAGAAAATTTTTCATGTCTTTAGAATAGGTGATGTGTATGTGATTAAACTAGGGAACGTAGTGTTGATCTTAGTGTTACGATTTCTTATTTTGATGTTAACAAAATGAATAAGACAATTTAGATGACAAGATACAAAGTCAAAAGACAAGCAAAATAATAAATGCTTTGTAATATTTTTTATGAATGCTTATATGTGTATATTAGTAGTCTTTAAACTTATTGAAAGCTCAAAATAATTTTTTAAAAGTTAAATTTAGACTAAAAGCCTTTTCATCAAATGTTTCTAAGTAATAAGATCTCTTAGAACTAAAAAGATATGACTTTAATTTGATTAAAACCAAAACTTATGTTAAGCAGTTGAAAATAGTGTGTTCGCAAACTTTGAAGTCGATTGAATTGTGTCAAATTTTTGATATAGAACTCATGCAAACTTTGGCAAACTGAAGTAAAGCCTTCGATTAATTAAACTTAAGCTCCAATTGTTAGTATAGTATATTCTAGAAACCATTTGTGTTAATAAAGAAATTATTTTTGTTCATATATGTATGCTTCTTTCTCTTTTTATCATACTAATAAATAGAGTATACATATAAATATTCAGATAATTAGATTATCTAAATTATTCCCTACATATGTAATATTGACTGGGTATCAATATCGTATAGTAAGCATATTGAATGTTTCTAATGAATATCATGAGATAATATTAGTGCAGGTGACATAATAGACATATCTTAGGACATCAGTGCTAATTGACAGTTAGAAAATTGTTTTTCAAATGTGACCAAAGAAATGGTGAATCATATAGAATGTATCCAATCAATGATTCATCATTTGATTATATTAGTATATGACGTTCTCCTTTAACCTGAGACATCATAGTCATTATCTAATATAAATGCATATGATTTATATGGTGTCTAAATATAGGACTAATCATGTTTTGTATAAGAAGTCGATTTGATCATTATTTATTTATATCGAGATACAAATAACTGTCAAGATAGAATTCGTCAACTTGATATATATATAATTTTGAGTGCCAAACAATAACATTGGCACTCAAGACCAACATAAATAATCATGGCTCTCAATGCCAAAACAACCACATTGGCACATAAGGCTAAAATCATAACCATCATATTATAAAACATTAATACTTAGCCTATCAAACCTAATCAAATCATACTACAAATCAATCATCATCTCGTGATGAAACATAATAGGCCTCTAACTCAATGAATTGCAACCATTGCCTATGTTTATAACAAACAAGGGACCATCTCAGTCACCACACAACAATTATAACCATCGCCTCCTCATTATAATTATATCATAGTTTCTATTATCCTAAGACACGAAATATAAGTTTTTTAATAAAACTTTATAAACAATAAAATAACAAAGCGTAAAGGATATAAGGGCATATCTACTTACGTGTATGGAGGGTGTGCGCTCTCTAAAACTTTTTTGCTTTGCTCCTTAAGCCTTTCCTTTAGTATTCGATGTCTATAAATACATATCAATATTCACATTAATAATTAACCTCTAATAATTAAAATCATTTCTATATGCCATAAATTGCTTACTACCCTAATCTTTGAGTTAACACCCAATAACTAATATGGTTTTATTCTAAGATAACTTTATAACCAGGCATTGGTTTTAGGCATTCTATACATCATTGTAAAGCTAAGACATAAGACTATGACTTTGATAAAGAATATTTTTTTAAAATTCAAAATGTATCAATATAAAAATTTTGCTAAACTTGAGTGTCATACATTCACTTCTCAATCTGCTCATCTTTATAAAAATTATCATAACTTTCTAAATACTTAATGGAATCTAGTGAGATTTGAACCATATTAAAGTACACGTCCAGGGATTCAATTTGATACCAAGTATGCTAGAAATGAATATTTGAGATAAAATTTATGGACTTCAAAATTAGCCCTATGAACACTATCATTTCCAAAAAAATTTAACTCTTGTTAAAAACTTAGATTAATAAATCTAAATCATCTTACATGCATCCATAATCTATTTATTTCTAACTTAATGTATTAATATCATACTTGGTGCTTTATATCCTCAATAAATCATAAAATCTTATTTTCATAAATCATTCATAAATACAAATCAAACTCAAATCATACTTAGAAACTTATCAAATACCTCAGTGTGAACTTAGACGAACACTTTCTTCTTTTTTAGCAGAAGATCTTATATTTTCGTCAAAAACCCAACAAGCTTTGGTTACTATTTTGATGATTTTTTTGATAATATATGACCATAATCAGGTTTCCCTTGTCAATATAAGTTCAACAGTGTAAATGGCATATTAATTAGACAAGTATTTATGAAGTTATGAGCGAATAATCTTTCTTTCTCTCTATTATAAATGGCATATTAATTAGACAAGTATTTATGAAGTTATGAGCGAATAATCTTTCTTTCTCTCTATTGTATTTTCTTTCTCAAAAATAAAAGAGATGACAATAGAGGAAAAATGATCGATCTCATACCCTTAGCCTCTATTTATAATGTCTTACACATTTATAAAATTATAAACAAGAATTTAAAAGAGAGAAGATTCTAGAGACAATAAAATAGAAGAAAAATGATCGATCTCTTACCCTTAGCCTTTATTTATAATGTCTTACACAATTTATAAAATTATCCACAATAATTTAAAAGAGATAAGATTTTAGAGACAGCAAAATGGACTTTTTCCTTTGTCAAAATACTGTTAATATGTACAGATATGTAGAAAGTATCGACACCTTTAGGCTGGGTATCGATACCTTGCTCTGATGACAATTATCATTCAAGTCCCTATGTTCTAATGCCATTTTCTCTCTAGTTTGAAGTTCGATTTCACTCTCAATTCTTTTTATAGAATCGTCTTCCTGCTCTCTTTTAGTAGAAACAAATCTTATATTAAAACTCTATCTTGATCAATAGAAATTTAGGTCATAAGTATAAGTGTCCACCTAAAATTCTTATAAAAATCTAACAATGACCTGGTTTATTGTTGACTTCGATTCTCTCTTATCTGACCTTACTTTTGATTCAAATTTAATTCATTTTATTCATATTTGAGTTCTTTTTAATTAGGAGCAAACGGCTCATCACTTGGAATTTTTTAATTCATAAATATTTAACTGGAAAGCTCAGGTGTGTATTAAAAACCTTATGAATAATTTTTAAAAACTAAACATATTTCATCCAAAACTTATTAAATCACTTAATAATCATTAATACGGGTTCACTAACCAATGATACACCTAAATACAAAGTTTTTCATAATGATAAAGTATTATTTTAGGATAAATGATCAAAATACCTTGAATAAAAATGCTGAACATTACAAAAACCCTAAAGCATACATTAAAATATTTAAAATATAAATAAATTTTTTAAAATTTTAACAACATAACACCAACGGCTATATTGAGCCTATAATGGCTAATTTTTAAAATTGTTCTATATATAGCCTACTGTTTTCATTTTTGACGTCTTAAAACACTTGAGAATAAATAAAGACATTTTTAAGCATTCTTTGAGCTTTGATTTGTAAAATACACAAAACCAAAACCCTTGCTCTTTGTATTTGTAAAAACTCATTAAGAAAACATTGTAAAAGGGTTATTCATTACTTTCTTCTTATAATTTATTTTGTAAAATGTGATTGATAGTTTTCTATCACTGGGTTTGTAAAGGTTAGGAGGTGAGCCCACAAAATCTTTGGATTGTAAATTGTTGAGCCTTGTTTTTAGAGGTATTGTATAGTAAAATCTTCAAAGGTGTCTTTAAAAAAGTGCAAGTAAGCTTGGAGTAGTCAAACGACTATAAAATCCTTGTTTAGTTCTTTCCTTGCCTTACTCTCCTAAACTTGTAATTAATTGTTTGGATTTAATTGCATAATTATAATTTATTATGGTTTATGCAAATTAGCTAGTAAAACTTTATAAGATTAAAGATAGTTGGTTGTAATTGTTGTATATTTATGGTGGGTGGGAAATATTTATTATTTGAAATAATATTTTTAAACCCAATTCAACCCCCTTCTTGGATTGTCTATTCGAATTTCATTCAGATGATTTTAATATTATTTATTTATAAGTTTTGTGTGACGAGTCTTAGTTGTAGCATACAACGTTAGGTTATTATGGTATGGACTTCATAAGAAAATTAGCGAGGCATAGCTTGTTAAGAAACCTCCCTAACTTTAGATTCACCAAAAGGAAGACTTATGATCCTTATCAATTGGATAAATAAACGAAAAGCTATTTTAAATCAAAGAATTTTGTTACTATAACAAAACCTTTAGAGCTTTTACACATAAATTTATTTGGACTAAATAGAATAGTCTTACTAGGTGGTAAGTTTTAGATGACTATTCTAGATTTATTTGAATATTCTTTATAGAGAACAAGAGTGATGTGTTTAATACCTTTGAGAGATTCTATAAAAGAATTCAAAATAAAATTGGGTATAAACCTGTGAAGATTATATGTGACCAGGGTGGTGAATTTGTAAATAGGGAGTTTGAAGCCTTTTATGATGAGAATGAAATATTCTTATAACTTTTTTACCCTTTAAACTCTATAACAAAATGAAGTGACTGAGAAAAAGAATAGAGCTTTAGAAAAGATAGGTAGAACTATACTTAGTGAGTATGATTTATCCCAATACTTTTGGACCGAGGCTTTTAACATAGCTTGCTATATTTCAAATAGAGTTCTCGTTAAGAAGATGTTAAGAAAAACTCCCGATGGGTTTATCTACCAGAAAAAGCCAAAGATCAAGTACTATAGAGTCCTTGAATATAATTGCTACATCTTTAATATTAAAGACAATATTAGAAAATTTGAGTTTACATCTAAGTTAGGATTTTATAAGATTATTCTTGTAAAAGTAAGGTATATAGAGTGTATAATAGGAGAACTCAAGTGATTGAGGAAACGGTTCATATTACCTTTGATGAGTTTGACCTGAATATTGCTAAGATACTTATAGTGAAAAAGGGCCAATGAGATTGAGGTTATAAAAAAGATGAAGTCTATGAGTTTAAAAGATGATTCTAAGAAAAAAGGTAAAGAAGTAGTTGTAAAAGAGGAAGAAACCCCTAAGGAACTTTCTAAGGCTTAAAAGTATACCTCTAACTATCCAAGAAAGTTGTTCATTGAAAATCCCTCTTAAGGAGTTAACACTAGGAAAGCAACCCAAGAGTTACCATAAAACTTAAAAGAGGTTCAAAATCTAGCTTTGTATCCTAATTAGAGTCTAGTCATATTGAAAAAGCTTTTAAAAATGAAGATTAGTTGATGGCTATACAAGAAGAACTCAACCAATTTCAAACCAATGACGTGTGGACCTTAATTTTTAGACCTAGTGACCATCCAACCATATAAACCAAATGGATGTTTAAAAACAAGCTTGATGAGAGTGGGAACATTACAAGGAGTAAGATTAAATTAATTGCACAAGGGTATAACCAAGAGAAAAGTATAGACTATGATGAGACTTATGCACCCGTGACTAGACTAAAAGCAATAAGAATACTTTTAGCTTTTGCAGGTTTAATAATTTCAAACCCTATTAAATGGACATTAAAAGTGCTTTTTTCAATGTTTTTTAAGTAAAGAAGTATATGTAGAGCAACCTCTCAATTTTGAGAGTCACAAATTTTTAAATCATATTTATAAACTCACTAAAGTCCTATATAGTTTAAAACAAACTCTTAGACCTTGGTATAAGAGGTTTAGTAAATTTTTACTAAATCATGATTTTGTAAAGAGAAGAGTTGACATTGCATTTTTCATCCAAACCAAAGATGATGACGTATTATTAGTTTAAATATATATGGATAACATTATTTTTTAAAGCACAAATGTGACTATGTGCATTGAATTTTTTAATCTTATGAAAAATGAATTTGAAATAAGTTTAATAGGAGAGTTAAATTTCTTTTTGGGTTTTATAAATCAAATAAACAAGTAATGACATTTATATCTCCCAAACCAAATATATTAAAGAGCTTTTGAAGAAATTTGAGCTGTTAGAAGGAAAACTAATTTATACTCTTATGAGTACATCTACTTTACTAGATAAGGATGAATTAGGCAAGAATGTAAATCAAAGGTTGTATAGAGATATGATATGTTTTTTGATATATTTAATCGCCTCTAGACTAAATATTCTTTATAGTATATCTGTGTGCACGAGATTTCTAGCCAATCTAAAAGAATCACATTTAGTAATTGTTAAAATGATCTTTAGATATCTTAGAGGTATACCAAACTTACGATTATTTTATCCTAAGGATGGTGAGTTTGATTTAAAAGAGTACTTGGACCGACTATGCATGTTGTAATATAGATAGGAAAAGTACAAGTGAGACTTGTTATTTTTTAGGCAATGTATTAGTAACTTGATTTAGTAAAAAGTAAAGCATAGTTGCTTTGACAATAACAAAAGTAATATATATATATATATATATATATAGTTATTGTAGATTAAATATTAATTGCTTGACTATGGATTAGATCTTAGTAAAATTTCAATTATGTGTGACAATACAAGTATAATCAACTTGACTCAAATTCTTGTCCATCATTTAAGGTTTAAGTACGTAAAAATTCAACACCATTTTATTAGGGATCATGTGAACAAATGGGATGTGTGTATTAAATATGTCAATACTAATGATCAATTGGTTGACATTTTTATTAAACCCCTTGATAGAGAGTGTTTTATAGTATTAGAATAGGTTAACAATGATGAAAATAAATTAAAAGAAAAAAATTTGAATCAGACTCAAGGGAAGTTGATTTTCTAGGTTCATGGATTGATACTTTAAAGCTTATAATTCCATATGCTTAGAAAGTATCAATACATTAAGGAAATGTATTAACACTTTAAGTCGATGTTTAGGAAAATATTGATAGAAAAGATATGTATCAAATTAAGTTTCAAGATATCAATACTTTATAATGAAAGTATCAACACTTTAAAAGTTAACTAGTGAGCCAAAGTACTGACCTAAGAAAGTACTGAAACATAAGGCATAGATTGATATTGAGCATGAGGAAGTATCGATACTTTAGGTTATATTACTATACATTAAATATACCATCTGATAACATTAACATGTGTCATGATAGGATTGATTCAAGATTTTTTGATTTCCTGCCTATTCTTCTTAACCAATGAACGACTTCACGTGTCATGCCTTTAACTCAAATAAAAAAGGCATGTTTTTTTAATTTTTGAGATTCAAAAATTTAAATGTTAACTGTTGATAATTTTTCTAAAAGTAACGATAGTTTCTCCTCATATCTAAAAACTAAAACTTCAAATATCGATACTTTTCTAAAAGTATCGACTTTTTCACATGATTCTTCTTCAAACGTTATAATTGTCTCTTGTTACAGTTTATTTTCAGTTTTTTACTCTATGAGATAACTAAAATTGTCATTCTCTAATTCATCATTTCTATTAAAAATCTCTGAAAATCTATTGCTTGTTGTCAAATCTCTTAGAAATCAAAATGTCTCCTAATATAAAAATCCTTGCAAATATGCCATGAGAAAAGAGACAAAATATTAAAATTTGAGCCAAAATCCTCCTCTGGAGCAAAACATCTAGGGATTTGTCACTTAAGAGGCTGAAGATCATTTCCTTACCCAATTTGCCTATCATAAGGTATCTCAGGGCCAAGTAATTGATTTTGAATTCTTTGAGTCAATTATATTTTCATATTTACAACAATATTATGACTTTGAACGAATGAATTTATTGAACTATAGAGGACAATACCATAAAGATTTAATAATATTATTTTATTTGAACTTAGATAATAAAGACCTTAAAACTTAACGTACATAGTTATCTAAGTTTAAGACATCAGTTAGAGGATTCGATTTTGAAATTAAAGAACTTACGTTAGGTCAATATTTGGGGATAATGAGAACCCTGTTTCTTAATTTCATGGATATTATAGTAATTCCTTCTATTTATTCGTATACATATTATTCATACAATTCTTAAATAGAAAATTTTGTGGGTTCAAAAATTCTTGTTTAAGAATTGAGAAGTGTTGGATAGCTCAACAGTGAGAAACAACTAGATTTTTGACCCTAAAATCATCTCTAATTAAGAAAAGTTTTTATCATTTTTGTAGAGCTCGAAGAGAGATTTTTATTGATATATTATGGGCTCTGTGAGGTGAAATAGGCTCTAAGTTATGGCCATTTGAAATAACAGTCCTCAGTTAAATAAATAAAAAAAGATGTCGATACTTTGTCAAAGGTGTCGACACATTGGCTAAATGGTATCGACACTTAGACACGTGAAACCTCGTCAAGTTGTGTCCAGAAAAAAGGTGCTGATACATTGAGAAAAAAGTGTCAACACCTTGTAGTTATAGTGAAGAGTAACAGCCAAAGATATCAATACGTTAAAGGAAAATATCAACACCTTAGGATGCAAGACAAACCTGAATTCAACTTTCGATAGAAAGTGTCGACACCTTTCAACGTGACTAGCCAAATGGATCATGTGAGCAAAGAGGATGTGTGTATGACAAGAATAATAAAAACACAAGCAAATTACTAATATAACTATTATACAAAGGGTGAATAATTAGGGAATTATTACCGACATGCATAATAATAGAAGTAAAATAATATACATATGTCTACGAGATATATATGTGTATATTAATTATATGACAAAATATTTATTCATTTGATGGATAAATATTAACAAAGATTAAATTGTTTAATATTATTGTGTTTTCTGAAAAAAACATGTAATTAAAATTTTGCATGTTTTAACATGTGTATGACACAGGTATAATTAACATGTAGAATGACTCCTTAGTCAAAATTATTAAATTTATGCCTCTCGTTGGTGGGATAACAACGAATTCTTTGACATAAACTTTGATATCCCAATATTTCTATTATGTGAGGGGTGTTGGATTTATGCCATTGAATTTAATTATTTGGTTCTTGGATGCATATTTTTATCTCAATCAAGATTTTTATTATGTGATGTTGGGATGAGAATAACATCTTTAAAAAGCACAATGGTTCGGATTTAACTAGCCTAGGGTGCCAAATTTCTATTATGTGAGGCATCCGAAGTTAGGGCAAAGAATATGAATCAAACCTTACATGTGATATAAAAGAAAATGAGTTTCCTACTTATTGAGATTAATTGGCCAAGATTTCTATTAAGTGAGGTTGGTTAATTTTGATAAGATGTTGATTCTCCACTAATATTAAAATTCTAATGAAACTTTTAGATCCTGACTTAGGTAGTGTAGGATTCAAATTAAATAGTAGGAGCTAATTTTAAATTAGCACTTATATAACTCTCAAAATGTTTGAGTGTTATAATTTTTAAATTGTTAAAATTAATAAGTCAAATTATTTGATTTATTAATAGCATATCAGTAACAAATATTTTCTGTTTCTCTTCAGTCCCTTTTATAGATATGTGATATATCAATAAATAATATAATTAACAATATTCTCTTTAATATCTTAGATAAAAAAATTTTTTGATGGGATAAAATTTTTAGAATTAACTAAGCAAATTGAGAATTATTTTTTATTTTAGAAAATTAGTTTTGTCTCGATAGTAATTATACCTTATATATTTAATAAGGAATGCTTCTCTTAAAAAGTATCAAGTACTAAATAAAAGGTATAATTAGAATTGATGGAAGTTTAATTATTAACCTCAATAAATTGAAAGCTGTAAATAAAGTATGAAAATGTCTCCACTGCTTATTACAAATTTCTTACATTTACAAGTATTGTAAAAGAAAAGAAAAATTCTCAATTCATCAATTACATGTTATATGCTTCCATCTTTAATATAAGACTAAGGTTGGTAATTTTATCTAAAGATTATGTCATTAAGATGATTAATATCATTAGGTGATTGGACATTAAGAGTGAATTTAATTCTCTTGTCCTTCCCTTAAAGTTATAAATTATTTAAAACTAATCAAAACTTGAACAGGATTGAGCGAACCTTTCTTGAGTTGCTCAACAGATTTGAAGAGTTCTATAGTTAGAACAATAAAGAGAAAGGATAAATTAATGTTCGTTTGACTTCAGTTAGTATAAGTGAAAAAAGGCCAAAGAAGCAATACAAAAGGTCCAAAAGTTGGATCTAATAATAAAAGAATGAACTTTATGAAAGATCTCACCAAGATAGAAAAACAACTATGATAAAGAAAAATGTTTTCTCTATAATAATAAAAATATTAGAAGAAGAATTGTCCTCTATACTTGATAGTCTTATAAAGAGTTAAAAAGGTTGAAATGTTCATAAATTGATTAAATGTTATTCAATAAAACCTATTACTATTATAAGAATGTGATAATAACTATAATCTCCTTTTAAGAGTAAAAGTGAGTGAGCTAAGGAACTAATGAAACTCATACATACATATATGTGTGGATTATTTGGTACCTAAATTAGAGTTAGATTTGAGTACTTCGTTACCATTGCCTATGAATAGTTATGGTATTAGTATATGTATTTAATAAAATACAAGCTTGAATCCTTTGAAAGGTTTAAAGAATTCAAGTATAAAGCATAAAACAAATTGAAAAGAGTATTAATATTTTACAATAAGATCGTAAAACGAAACTTGAGTACAGTTTGATAGAATTCTTAAATAGTAATAAAATAGTATCACAATTACTTTTTTCTCATATACCTTAATTGTATGGTGTAGGGTAAAAGAAGAATCGTACTTTATTAGATATGATACGATTTTTGGTAGATAGTTTGTATTTATCAAATATTTACTGAATAAACTCCCATCAAATCAATCCTAAAAATTCTGTATAAGATATGGAATGAATTAAATCCCAATTATAATTATATGATAATATGGGGTTATCTAATTTATGTTAAATTTGTTAATATTGATAACCTAGATGAATATTAGAGAAGATGTTACTAGGAAAATTATTGAGTTTAAAGGAAAGCCTTTAAAAGCTCAAGCAGATAAAACTGATAAAGCTATATTTTATCAGTAAACCTCAGAAAAATGCCAGTTCAAAATTTTATAGTGTATCACAATTTTAGTGTGATATAGACTTCTTCATAAGCAAAATTTTAATTCGTGCTTAGTGGGAGAAGTAAATCATATTAATGATTCTAGAAATTATGAGAAGCAATCTTGGATATGGATTCAAAAAAATATAGCTAAAAGAAAATGGATGGATAGGTATAGATCTATAAAACTTGGCTGGTAATGAAAAGGAGAACTCAGAAATAAGAGTTGGAGTATGAGAAAACCCGCTTACTTGTAGCCATTTTTAAATTCATCCAAATTCAGTTAGTTATTAAAGCATACCATAATTTAACAATCAAGCAGATGGATGCTAAAACACAATTTCTCAATAAGACTTTGAGAAAAGTTTTAAGGTAAATGATGAGTACATAAAAGTGTATGTGTATTAAGAGTTAAATTTATCATTTTACACTTAAAGTATGATTATCTCTC
>JAVXUL010114752.1:0-17640 GCA_035590515.1 Trichilia minutiflora
TTTTATCTATTCGGAGTTTGGGTGTTGAGTGGTATGATTTGGAAGTGTTTTTAATTCAGAACAGATTTTTATGAATGTCTTACAGATCTACAGGGGGTATTCTGTGTGATCGAGTACACCGTAGAGGTCTGTGGCGTCTGTCACAGGTGGACCCCACGGTTTGGGGTGTGACATGGGGAGTAAAGTGAAAAAGTTATAAGGAGTACACACCCTCCCTGCACATGAGTGGATATGCTCTTATCTCCTTTACGCTTTGTTGTTTTATTGTTTATAAAGTTTTTATTTAAAAAACTTATGTTTTGTACCTTTGGACATTAGAAACTATGGTATAATTATAATTAAAAAGCGATGGTTATAACTGTTGTGTAGTGAATGAGATGGTCTCTTGTTTGTAGTAGATATAGACAATAGTTACGATTTGTTGATTATGTGTACGCTTGAGGCTAGAGGCCTATTATGTTTTATCACGAGATGATAGTTGATTTGTGGTATAATTTGATTAATTTTGATGGCCTAAGTGTTAATGTTTAATAACATGATTATTTATTTTGATCTTGCATGCCAATGTTGTTGTTTTAGTCATGGGAGCCATGACTATTTATTTTGGCCTTGCGTTATAATGTTATTATTTTGGCTTTGTCAGCCATGATTTATGATTTTGGCCTTGTGTACCACTAATATTAGTTATCAATCTTACGTGCCTTTATCCTTGATTATATTATAGGTAAGGATTGGCCATGCAATCCAAGATAGGATATGTAGAATTAAATAGTTTTGATAAAATTAGCTATTCATATCAATTTGAAAATATATATTGATAGGTATTTGATGATACTACGAGGCCAGGATTATAGAAGTAAGCATATGAGATTTTATATATATCACCTTGAAATAGTTTGAAATAATTTACTTACTTGTGTGATGGTATTGGTTATATTGTTCACATGGCCTTGTGAGTCAGGATTAGTGAATTGGGTTGTGTTTGATTTTTAAGCTATGGAGCCATTTCTTTTATTTTCGATCATATAAGCCAGTATTGATGTAATACTCGATGAGATGAGGTATATTTGAATATCCAATAGACCATCGAGTATTCGAGATAAAGACATCTAACATACTATGATCTTAATAACTCTACGAGGTGAGGATTTTTTCATAGAGAAATAGATTACAGAGCATATAATCTTAATAGCTCTATGAGGTGAGGATTATCTTTTAAAGAAAAATCTGATAGACCACAGAATATATAACTCAATAGCTCTACAAGGTAAAGTTTGTCCCTTAGAGAAAAGTTCAATAGACCACAGAGTATATGATCTTAATAGCTCTACGAGGTGAGGATTATCCCTTATAAGAAAATCCAATAGACAACAGAGTATATAATCTTAATAGCTCTACGAGGTGAGAATTGTCCCTTAGAGAAAAATCTAATAGACTATAAAGCATGTTAAACTTTTATTTGAGATTTTATATTTAAAAATAGTTTATTCTCAAAATGAGAATAGTTACCGTATGTTACATAAGATTTAAATGGTTTCACGACATGATCTATATGATCTAGGCCTGGAGGCTGATTATGAAATCATTATATTAGATTTAATTTTCATTATTATTGAGTGATGATGATGATGCAGAATTGATTACAAAAATGAAAATCTTTTTATTGCTAATGTTAGATAACAATAATTGAAATTATTGATATTAGGATAGGATGGCTATGTCTATGCCAGGGGTGTTGATAAGATGATTAGGAGAGCCTGTTGTGTCAATGATATATGTTAAGCGGAATGACTCTAATCTTGTATATGGATGATTTTGAGTCCACTCTTGTGTAATGATAATGTGATTCTGGCCTTGTATACCGAGAGTTTATAAAAAGTAATAGATAAGGATTTTTCAATAGTCTAGATAGGTAAAGAAAATCCAATAGCCCGAGAAAGAGAACTAATAAGATAATTAGCTTGTAGAGCTAGTATATTTACACTAACAAAGAATGATATTCAAAAAACTCAAGGAGCGATTCTTTGTTTTATTAGCTTTTGTTTAATAACATATGGGTGTAAACCATATGATTATAGGCATGATAGTTTGAGTTGACTAATTTGTTATTTTTTTAATAGACATGAGTATAAGACCTTGAAGGTCTAGGCCTAGTGGTTACTTAGAGGGATGACATTGTTTATGATTTTAATTTTTATATCATTTGTTATAAGATTAAATTTATAATAATACTACTGATAATCCCTGATTTTATAAAGATTGAGGAACATGTATAATTTCTCTTAAAATTATACCTAATTTGAGCATGTCATAGAATAACCCAAGGAAAGGATTCATATAGTACAATTGACGGTAGTTACAGTGTGCTAACTATAATAGATCCAAAGATAATCTATTTTTTGTTTAAATAATTTATATATCTATTCATTGAGTGTACTATTGTATATTCATTTCCTCACAATTTTAGTTTTAGGTTTATTCAACTTGATTGAGGAACTTAAAAGATGATGATGGAGTGTAAGTTCAAGGATTTTCCGGTATCTTCTTATACTCGACTTATATATATATATATACTAGAGTCCATTAGAAATTTGAGAAAATATTTATACTAGTTATTCTTTAAAAAAATATAGTCAGATTTGGGGTATATGTTGGGTCATGGTCTTTCTGGTACTTTAAAAGAATTTTTTCAAGTTATTTCTTGAACTCAACTGAATATTCACCAAAAACCTATAGGTTGTTAAATGTTAATAACTTTTTTGATGACTTGTTGTCTTTTCTTTATAAACTATGGAATAACATTTTATCTCACACTTGGCTCAATAAATCCTAGTCACTGTTTTAACTCCTGATCAGTTGATTGACAAATTAGAAAGTTTCATCTACAAACCTGATTCAATAACAGCTCAGATAAATTTATTTGGAGAAGAAACCAAAAAGCTTAAGTTAGATTTAACGCTGCGATTGTAAGTTTTTATGGTTTAGTTAGATTTAACGCTGCGATTGTAAGTTTTTATGATTTGACTAAAAACATATTGGTTTTTCTTTTATAAATAAATAAATGAGAATATTTGTTAAATATTAGTAATTAACCCTTATAAAAGAATATGTATTGCATGTTTATCTTTTTAATAAAAGCTAATTCAGGTGATATCTTTTATATTTTACCTTTTTATACTTAAACATTGAGGACAATGTCTCAAATTTGTTAGAGGAAGGAATAGTTGATATTATTTATTATATTTTCTATGTGTTATTTTTGTGTGTGTTTAAAAAAAAAAGATTCACTAACAGCGTTCAATTTCTATAAAGATAGCTAAGTAAAGAATTTTTTTTCTTACTTCAATATTTGAGACGTATCTTATTAGTGTCATTTTCAAGCAAATTATTTTTGTGTATTTTTGTTAACATTTGGTTTTGATTTTTGAAATTTATAGCAAGTTTTTATTATTTGCTTCTATTTGAATTATTCAAATTTATGAACTCTCGTATAGTTATTGGTTAAATAATTTATATCTATTAATTTATTAAGTAAAAATTTTATAAATTATTCTTATCACACATATACTTTGATGCATGATTGTAGGTTGCAAGTTGAGAATTTGAAAATATTTATTTTGACGATTTCATTAAAGTTTCATCTAAAGGTTAAAAAAGAAAAAAGAAAAAAGAAAAAATCATAAATAAATAAATGTTTATCTCTTAAAGAGGCTCGGAGGGATGTCTTAACACCTAATACCCTAAGATCAACTGGTTTAGGAGTCATTGACTAATGAATTAGGCTATGAATTTCTTGTTTGAGAAATTTATAGTTGTACTTGAAACTTGTGATTGAGAGTTTACTTATTTGAAATATCAAAAAGAAATGCAATAATAAAAACCTTATAAATGAGTTCTTGTTTCAATTCGTTGTTAAATATTAACACTTTGTATTACTGCAAGATTAGCACTAAACTAGTTGGAAGGTGTGATGAGTACATAAAAGTATATATGCATTAAGATTTAAATTCATTATTTTATACTTTTAAATATAATTAATTCTCTCTATTTATGCATATTTCTAGTCTTTGGTATAAAATTTATTTTGTTTATAGTTCTATTTATTTTTGGTTTGGATGCAGTAAATATAAAAGGGTCATAACTTTTCATCTAAGAGAGCTATTGAGGTAAATCTCAATCCAGTAAAAAGCTAACTCATTGCTAAAACTTTCATTTTTTATCCAACCACCAATTTAGACTCTAAGTTGCATTTCTAAAGCCATTAAGCAAGCCTAATTACTGCTCCAGTCTAGTCTGACTATACTTTAGTATTCTATCCATATCTTTTTATAGAAATTTTGGATTTACCTGATATATGTGGCAATTAAAAGATGAGTCAGTTATCTAGAACTTTTATGTTTACCAAAAAAGCTTAATCATTGAGTTTTGAAGTTATCTATGATATTTTTGTGGTAGTTGAAATCTTTCAACTTCATTTGTCAAAGTTTTCAACTTAATTTGTCAAAAATTATAACTACTTACTTTGTCATTTAGCTCTCATTTTGCCTATGAATAAGAAGTCTATTTATGTTCTTAATGAAAAAATATTGTAAGGAGTTTGTAATATACTCTCTTTTATAATAAAACTCTCTCTCTTTATATAATGTCTTTCTAAGTTGCTAGTTAAGGCTAAGATGGTAATATTAAGGATGTACGGTATGTTTTTAGATTCTATCTTTATTTTTAATGTTTAAGTTCTTTTTATTAATTGTATATTCATGTTTTAAAAAAAGTTTTTGAACATTTAAACTCTTTGATTCTTTGTAGATATTTGACATATTGAATGCTTGAAAATATATTTATTGATTCATTGTAAACATATAACACAAAGTATACTTTGAATTTTTAAATTATCTTAAATATTTTTCTTAAATGATTTTATCAATTGATTTAAAATCATATTTTTAATCAAATATTGATTTTTTTAAGAAAATATATTTTGAGTGCATAAAAATAGATTTTATTTTTTAATTGAGATAACTCTTTAATTAATCTTAATTGAGTTAAAATAAGGAATTTAGTTTACTAATCATCATTATAAAATATTAATTTTCAAAGTCTTAGTATTTTAATTTGTATTTAATCTCTACTTGGTAATTCTTTTCTTAAAATTTATTTATCATTTATTTTATCTTTACTTTGAACCTTTTCTATTGAACCTTAATTGAACATCAGTCAATTGGACTCTTAGAAAAAAAAAAA
Organism: Trichilia minutiflora; assembly: GCA_035590515.1. NCBI lineage: Eukaryota > Viridiplantae > Streptophyta > Magnoliopsida > Sapindales > Meliaceae > Trichilia > Trichilia minutiflora. Next base: position 5,242 of record JAVXUL010114752.1, read on the forward strand.
AAATTATAGATACGTTACTTAAATTCACCAAACCATACTATAATAAAACTATATATACTTTAGTATAATAATCTAATTAAGATCATTCATCATTTGCAGCTTAAAGTCACGTACCAAGTTCAGCACTTGCATCCCTTGGATTCTTTCATCTCCTTCGTACTAGGTCTTGAGATAATCCCATATCTCCCTTGCTGACTTAAGAGAAATGATACGAGTGAAAATGGTGAATGAGACTTTAGCAAACAAGCAGACCTTTGCCTTTGATTTTTTGGTTTTTCTCTCCTTACGAATTTTGATCTGAGCCACTGTGGGATTGTTAGGCAAGGGAGTAATCTCATAATCATCTTCCATAGCATCCTAGAGATCCAAAGCTTCCAGATACATCTCCATTCTAATAGCGAAATTTATCGCTGAATTGATGTTGTTAATGTCCTATCATGCATCCAAAATTGATATATGAATATGTATTATATCCAGTTTGTTGAGAAAAATAAAATACCTGTACTTAAAATGAGCAGAAAAACTAAAAAACTGCATCAAGATGTCGTTGCAAATGCTTGCTTAATTACCTCATGATGTTTATTGCATAACTATTACACATAATGAACAGATCAAGCAGCATACTAAATGAAAAAGCTGTCAAATCGTCCATCTCAATTGTATTAAAGTTCAATTTGTACTCTGAAGTTGAATTAGTGAAAGAAAAGCTGCCAAAACAATAAAAAAGTTACAACCCTGTCTGGTTACCAGTTTTGGTTGCTAGCTTTGCCACTATACATGTATATAATTTTGTTTTCTTCTCAACCAAATAATTGGCTCCACAATAGTAACCTATTTCTGCTTGCATAGCTTTAAAAGGCGAAAGGAAAATAAGTTGCTTGCACGAACTCGTAACAACGATAATGGGCTTCAAGAATCACAATCAATTTGTGAGATCAATCTTTTACCATAATTACCTTCAAAATTGTACAGGAACTGCTACATTTTATAATTCCTTCTTCAACCACTTTAAGCCAAATTTGGAAACAAGTTTAGCTTTTACCAGAATTTATTGCTCCGGCTTTTGCCCAGACATTATGCTAATCTATCAAATCTCTTCTCTGCAAGTCATGTTTGATGAGTGTTTGAGAAACGGTTTACGCAATTCTGTTCACAATTAGCATGCCAGAATTTTTCTTTTTTCAATTTGCAAATGTAACAAGGCTTTTCACTTGCAAAAACACTGAAACAATAAAAATTTAGGTCACAATACGATTATTCGATACGAATTTAATATAATTAAACGAATTCGAATTTGAAAATTTTGACACAAATAATAATCGGATCATATTCATATCACACGATTAATAATCATGTCGGATTCGAATTTGACCTTCTGAATTCGTTTATTCGTTTAAGATACGATTAAAATACGATTAGTTAAATAAATAATTATATCTAAATAAATAATTATTAATATAATAATTTTACTTATTTATATTTAATAATTAGTTTATATTTAAATAAATAATTAATTAAATAAATTAAATTTTATATTGATTAATTAAATAGATTAAACAGATTAGATTGATTTAATAATCCAATCGTATCGTGTTATATTATCTATTTAAAAAATAAATGATACAATTAATAAACATATAACACGATTATTAAACGGATGACACGATTAATAAATGAATGATATTCGGATTGAAAATTTTTGATACGATTAATAAACGGATCGGATTCGAATGAATACAAAAAAATATTATAAGTTTATTAACACGATATAAATACAATTCGTTTATTCGAATTGACACCCTTAACTGGACCCAAAAGTTAAATTTTATATCTTATCTTTGAAATTTTAGAGCAGAATACTACATAGGTTTACCTCAGGTAGACCAACATTTAGTTTTACCCATTCATTTGAAAATTAAAAAAAAAGAAATCACAAGACAAAAGCTACCAGTTCGTTGCTTCATATCTGAATTGAAGTCCTAAATGCTCCTTGTCAATTCATGAATATGTTGATTCCTTCACATACTCATCACCCGCTTTATCCAAAAAGAAAAGGATTGGCTGCTGAAAGGGTTTGAATGATTTCATTGAATATTTAATCACACTTTCTAAAAGCATCCCAAATTTTAATGCGAGCCATATAGTTTTTACAATCTCACAAAATCACCGCAAATATCTAAAGCCTTTATACCAAGAAAGTTAGATACAGAATCAAATATAAGCACAGTTATCATCTAAACATTACAATCAAAAATCTGTAATTTCGATACAATGACAAACCCATTTCTAGTTTTCAAAAAACTGTAAGACTTGTCACTTGTCAGGCCCATAACCTGCTCACTGCTTGACATCATCTCTAGCCACGATCTTGTACTTTCCAATCCGCTGTTGCTGCATACAGAGCAAAACCCATTAACAGAAACCAACTAACACATCATTAACTTAAAGCTACAAATCATATCTATTAAACTTCAGAAACATATTTAGTCCTAAAATTATGCAAGATTTACTTACTTACTTCCATAATGCAGTATGATCTTTGCAGAATCCAGCAACTACAGCTCCCTTCTTCCCTTCTCTGTACTCAATACAAAGATCTTCATTTAACCCATAAGTAACATGAAATGACAAACAGCACTTAGGCTCAGAACATTCAATACCACACCCTCCTTTACTCTTACAAACATAACACTTCTTTTCCCTCCTGCTCTTAGGCACCATAAAACAATCAATTCCTTCTCTCCCTTCTGGATCCTCGAAGAAAACCTCCGGAACCAAAACTGCACACATGACATGGGCCCATAAGCCATCATTCGTCGGCTTCATTGCTCCACCCTTGACCGGACACAAGCAACATGCAAATGTTCGATTTGTGTTCTCAGTTTCTGGAAGTTTACTAGCTAAGCATTGGGCGAAAAAACCAATCTCCTTCTGGGATGTTTTTCACAAGAGGATTTCCATAACAAGTGGCGTGCACCATTAGGTCACAGCCATCGCAGAAAACAATGGGATCTGTCGAATTCCCATCTGTGCTTTGACATATTGCACACAAAATCCCATCATCTTTGTTCTCTTCTTCTTGTTCCCGATTCATACTTTCAAGATTAGACTCGGTGATTGCATTTTCATTTTCTTTCAAAAGAAAAATATTGTTTCTCTTCTCTTTCTCTTCTTTTCTTTCTTCTTCGTGGAGCGTTTCAGTACTTTCAACAGGTGGGATTTTCTTCGATTCCTGTTTTGTTCCCTTTTCTTCACCAAACGACGACTTCCATTCAACATTCAGATCAAGAGACAATTCATGGTTTTCAGACACAAAATCAGGTTGAAGAGCCCAAACCCTTTTCTTGGCCGGTAAACAATACGTAGTTATCGAACTGACGGCGGCGCCAGCGGTAGCATCGGTTTCAGAAGAAAAAAAGGCTGGTGGGTATAAACATTCCGTCCTTTTCTTTGCTGGGAGGCAAAAATCTTTAGCTTTAGATTCACCAGAATCTTGAACTCGCTGCTTCCGCTGTTGCTGTTCTTTCTTGTTGCTGCTTAAGCCTGAATCTTTTGAGAGGAGGCAAAGTTTCAAATTTAGTATCCATTGAGTTGATTTTCAGATTGTAGAAACGAGAAAGTGAAAGAAAGTTAGAAATTTTGTTAATCGAAAGTTTATCGAAGTTTCGGAGGAATCTGGGGTTTTGATTCGTTTGAAATTAAACAGAAAACCTAGAGGAATGGCGGGACTAAGGAATATTTTCTGGTTTTGAGTTCGGCGGGGTTCGGTTCTTTTCGTTTTTTTGGTTACAGTTTTAATTTGTGTAAACAATAACCGCCAAAAGTTTGGATTGAATATCTTAGGCGGGTGCGGATCTTTTCATTTGACGGAGGGGGAATTCCAAATTCTCCCTCTAAATCAAAATAAAGTCACAAAATAAAGTTACACAGCTTATACCGGGTGTGTCACAAAATAAAGTTATACAGTTTTTATAGGATGTGTGACTTAATTTAGACCATTCATTTTGTATAATAGATGACTTAGATTAAGCCACATATCTCTATCTCATAGAGGGTGTGTCTGATATTATTTTATTTTAGAAGGGACATTTATCTTTCTCCCTTTGACGGATCATATGTTGATTTGCCAGTATTTTTAATTAGTTAATAAATTAAAAAAAAATAACACTCGAATCCCTAAATTTGAACAACATATTTATTTATTTATTTATAGTTGTTTACTTTTGCATTATTATTGTCAAAATTCTAGATTAGAAAATATGATTGTATTTAATATAAATAAAAAAATTAATTCGTTATCGAAAAAACTATGAAATTTAAAAAAAAAAATGTGCCATTAAGAATTTTTTTTATAAAAAACCATACATTTTCTTAATTTTTCAGTTTTATAACTCTTTTACCTATTTCAATCAAATATTACTTAATAAATACCATAAGAACAAATATATTAGTGCAATGATCTACTTTAAATAACCAATGTTGCGGTTGAATTTGATTATCCGCAGCAATACTTCTACGTCTAAAATACATATCGAAAGAAAAACAATTCAAATTTATTTCCCGGTTCTGACATGGCAATTCAGTCCTTTGCCAGCTTGGGGGTACTACGTCTCCAAATTCCGGCTAACACGCTTCCAAAGATCGAGTGACAGACGCTGGAAACTGCACATGGGACTGCAGTCAGCGGATTGCCAAAGTGTTGAGTGGCAAGAATGACTCCAAGCACCGAGTTCTGAAACAAAATGAATTGAGTTAATTCGAAGAGAAGACTTGAATTGAAGAGTTACATGCTCTCCTGAATTGAATTATTGAACTGGAATGCTGTGAAGGTCTCCTAGAGATAAACCTCTTAATAACAATCATTACCTGCATGCCAACCTCAATAGAGATGGTTCGAGAAGATGCCACATCAATACCAAGAAGCCTCGCTAGTACATAACCAAAAAAAAATCCAGATGCGTGGAGAAGAAATGAAGCGAGCACAACTTGTGGACCAGAAGAAAGGATTGAAGAAGCACTCTGAGCAATGGCATTCCCACAGAGAATTGCAACAGTTCCAACAGCAATGGGTGGCATCAAGGGAGAAACAAACTTGACAACGCTTTGGAAATACTGATTTAAAAATGCACCACCCAGTACAGGAAGAAGCACAACCTAAGGATGTAGCACAATTATTAATATTACTACAAGGAAGAGTACACAAACCACCGCATTTAAATAACATCAGTGTGGCTGCCGATCTTACCTGCAATGTGGAAATTAATAATCCCATTGCGTCAACTGCAACATATTGCCCGGCAAGTTTAGCTGTAAGAAAGGGTGTCATGACCTGAAACATCAATTGGAGAACAAGATTTAGTTGACATTCCATGGGAAATAGAATCTCAAGGTGATGTATCAGTCAGTGGTAACTTTTACGCAACATAGGAAAAACTTTTCTATACCAACTTAAAACCTCTTTCCAGAAAGGTGAACCAAACATTATGCAAGCAAATCTAGACTAACATTTCATAAGAAACAGATGTTATATTGTATTATTGACAAAGTTACAGGACACATTATGACAGTTCCGTCCTAATGACAGCATAAAGGAAGGTATCACAGGATATGAAAGAAACATTAGTTTACTGACCACGGCAGAGAGAGTGCTTGCCGCTGTCATCAACACTGAAAGTGCCACATTTCCACTGGAGGACAGACAGGCCATCAGGTCTTCCAACTTTTGCACATATATATATATATATAAAAGCAAGAAGAAGAAGAAGAAAAAAAGAAGAAACAATTCGATTTTAACAGATTTACATACCGTGCAATGTAAGTGACAATGTTACTTGCTGTACCTGCAACCAAGGGATAGGACAATATGTAGTATTCAAGTCTATATGCAGAGACTAACAGACACAAACTTACCACCAGGGCAGCACCCAACCAGTATTAAACCAGCTGCATAATATGATGGCAGATTTAACAGCTTACTCACGAGAAATCCTGATATTGGCATCACCTGCAACCGATAAACCTTGTCATCTAAGTTACTATAAACATTTCAGTACACATTTACATGGACTGAAGTTGAATATGCTTTGCCAACTAATTGAGGCTGAAGACGGTGCAAAACTATATCCGAATAGTTTCAGTTAGGCATCTACAAATACAGAATGGTCTAAACCGTGAAAAATGCTATGTAAGCTATGAGAAACAAACATGCTCTGAAAGTTGAGAGAGTGACTCTTATAATACCAATAAAACAGTACCAGTTTCCCTAGATTTATATAGATTAAAGAATGGGTTTTTCTTTTGATATCCCAGAAACTCCGGAAAGCCTTACCATACTCAGGTTTAAAATGGGGCTACAGCCAAAGCCTACAATCTTTCAGAAGTAGATATTTGGCTAGTAGGTGGACCCAGACAAATACATAGGATACAGGAACAGAGGTTAAGTTTCAAGTGCTTATATTCTTCTTCCTCCCTCTCCCTCTGTCTCATCTCTTTTTTCTGTTCAGATAGCATATGCAAGTTTTAGATGTACACATTCATAGAAGAAGTTTGTACTGACATGAGGTAGATAGGAAAGAGATTATGTAACGTTAACATACTTTTACAACTAATTAATTGGGATTGGAAGTGAGAATGGCATGGATTTCGTTAAGGATAAAAAAACTCACGAGTCATCTATGCTCCAAGATTCTACATAACAGATTCCTCTTAACACACTTTGATATTTACCATCAGCATTAATAACTTTAAAATTTCTTAAATTTCTGTAAGCTCGTTCTATCATGTATCATAATGCATTATTACTTCTACACATAATGATTTTGCGTTATATATCACACATATATGCACAAATCAAGAAGATAAATCAAAGCATTTAGCATTGGAATTATATTGACATATATTTAATAGAATAAAGAAGAACACCAACCGAGTACTGAAGAACAAAACCAGAAATTATTTCCTTGGGCATGGCGAAAGCGCCACGAAGATCATCAAGAGTAAGAGTCATTCCCATACCAAGCATTGTGAGAGTGAGCCCAAGAACTGTCCATTTCGGTTGAACCCAGTTAAAGGAACTCGGCTTGACCAAACCCAACAAACAACCCAAAGATACCCATATTGGAAATGCGGTAGATATCACCTCACCAATCAACCCAACCCAGTCCCGGAAACTACGGCTATTATTAACATCAGAAACGTTCGATGAAATGCCGCAACGAAGAGGAGCAAATCTGCCCAGTGTAACATCTGCATTTTTTGGCTTCAGAGCGAGATTGATTGGTGGATTCCAAGTGGGTTTGTCCTGGAATGGTGTTTGTGATTGGAATTGAGATCTTAGAATGAGTTGATTTGAGAGTTTCGAAGAAGAAAAAGAAGTGAGTTGCTGAAGTTTAGCTCTTGTTAGATGGATTGGAATTTGATTCATGTTTGGCTGAAAACTGAGTTCTACGTTAGAGCATGAAAGTGACTGCATGTCTTCAGGTGTTCTTCAACTCAATGTCAGTACTGAGTGATCTCTGTTCGAGTAGAACAGGTAGAGAAATGTGCGAGTAATCTGTGAGACCTCATTGTTGCTGCAGAAAAGTACAATGTCGAAATAAAACGCGCGCTGCAAACACGCGCTGACGTCGCGCGTGATGAAGTGTAAGGTGGGAGTAGAGATTCGAGAATGGGACTAGAAGCCAATCAATAACGCCAAATGTTTCTTCATTAATAATAAAATTGAAAACAATAACTCATATTTAATCTCGGTGCAACAATTATATAAATATTTAATATTTGGATAATTTTTTGAAGTTTAGTCTAAATATTAGGCTTAATATTTGATTTATGTCAATTATTTTGAATCCATCTTATAATAAAATTTCGAGATCAGCTATTATAATATATAGACAAAAATTCTTTTGAGTGATGAATGCTATCAAAATAGATCAGATATGATGGATCGACCCGTTTAATCTGCAAAATAAAATGATTACTGTTAAAAAATTTTGGCCCGTGGATAAAAAGGTTCAAACCCATTTAACCCGCGAGTTAAACGAATTGGTCCGATTTTTATTTTATATATTAATTAAATATTTAAAAATAATTTTTTAAATTAAATATTTATTATATATTTATAATAATAAAATTTTAATTTTAAAAAATTAAATTAAAAATATTTGTTATTATATATTTATAGTGTTTTTATTTTTTATTAATTTTTATTTTTTAAAAATTATAATTATTTATTATTTATTTGATTAATTAATATAAGCAGATTGACTCGTTTAGCTCGTTAATCCGACAAATTAGGTTAGAATTGAAGATATTAATCCGTTTATTAAACGAGGCAATCCAATCCGACCCGTTTAAATAATTAATCCGAGATAATCCGATTTGATTAAACCCGATCCGACCTATTTGACAACTCTACTTATAACACTCTCTGCTTTGATAAGTTAAGGGCCTCTACTATTCAAATTGTCATCACTGCTCATTTTTTTCATTTTTCTCTCAACTTTCTCATTATCATGAAAAAAAATAAAAAAATATTATAAATATTTTTATTTTATTTATAATTTATTTAATTAATATTAAAAACATAATTTTTTTGTATAAATTAAATAATATAAAGTAATTTTCTTATTTTTATGAAAAAATAATTTATAATTTTTCACTCATTATATTATATTATTTGGGTAGCGACAACAATGTGTTGTCCCCAGACACCTAGGTCTATTTTTCTTCTACAAGTTGTAACACATTACACACAATGTCACACCCCAACCTGTGGATCCCACCTATGACAACTATCACAGATTCCTAATAAATATTCCTTAAGTCCAGAATACTTACTAAGAACTTGTAAGGCTAAAATCATAAACAAATATAAAACACTTTCAATAAATTTTCTTCCAAACTCCCAAACTACTTCTCAATCAAAAGCAATTCAAGCACTTCTAAAAATATTTATCATCAAATCCATCAAAAATAAAATTTCACATCATTTTCCAAATTGAATTAAGAAATAACAAAAATATTTTATTACAAACTTTAATATCACAATTTCTTCAAAATTATATATTCCTGAAAAAATAAGAAACATGTAAGCCATACAAATCAAATGACGCTCCCAGTGGACTCGGTGCAGTGAGAGTGAGTCAAGTATTAGATCAATACCTATAATGTTCGCTTTTGATGCAATCACCACCATCCACACTACTGCTGCGATAAACCTGTGATTGAGAAAAAGAGGTGAACATACTAACGTATACTCAGTGAGGGAATAAATATGATAAAACCAGACAGCAACTCATAATAATGATCACATAAAAACACTACAAGGAAAGCATATTTAAACTTTCTTTTCCATTTTCAAACCCAAACAAATCAAGTGCTGAGCAAATCATTGGGCATAGCCAATCTTCCAGTAATTACGCTGATTACGTGTAATCCTGACCCATCAGTGGATTTTATATGCAGATAAAACATGCTGTTTAAAAATTATATTTTATATGCATAAACTAAAACGATGCATGATTTAGTTAGAAAATAAGCCCACCACTGATGTTAGCTGTCGAGTAGTCACGTGGTGATACTCATGACTATCCTCTATAAATATATAGCACATAATCCACTATCTGGCACACACTCACCTGGATGACCTCCTCGAGATCTATCATCAGGCTACTATACATCAAATCCCCAGATGGACTATCACCGGTCCCGATCTGGTACTCATTCACCTAGGCGGTCACCTCGTGGTCCTCTCCTAGGCTACTTCATATCACTCACCTATACGACCTCTACCTAGGTCCGTGCTAGGCTACCTCATACAAAACTCACTTGGGGTTCACATCATAGTGAACTCTCTCCCAGGCTATCTCACTGTAGCTACAGTCATCAATCAGGCCCTCATAGCCACATCCGGGAGCTCTCGGCCTTATCACCAAAACATAATAACAAAACATGGCTCACTGGCCGTCTCATCACATAACAAAAATATAAAACCTGGCCCGTAGGCCATGACATAAATCATAAAATTCATATCAAAACACAATATATGAAAAACAGGCTCATCGACCATTATTCAGACAAAGCACACATAAATTAGCAAACCAATAAAATCAATTAGCTTTCCGGCCATAAACTAGTAAATATATATACATCAAAATCAATAATCACTCTCATTATACAAACAAGTCTAAAACCAAAAGCATTCTTCATAAAGGTTCGACATTTATCAAACATACATGTGTTATATGTATGTGTATAAAAGCATTCAAAATCATTTAAAACAATAAAGACATAAGAGAATCCACTCACAAGTTAGGGAGGGTACGCACTCCCTAGAGTTCCTCGTTCTAGTCGTGTTCTTGATCCTCGCTACTGAGTCTATATACATAAATCAAAACCCCATCAATTCACATTCTAAATTATAAACAAGACTTGTATGCGAGGAATGCACTTAATCCGAATACCGAAAATTGGTTTATACTCAAAATCGGCTAAAACTCCCCTTAACTCAACCAATTATCTTATTCTCACTGCTAACAACCCACATTGTACATAGAACGATGCATTTTGGCTCGATTTCACAATTTCTATAAATGGGTCCCATATTTTTATGTGAACAATAACTCGAATACTATTTATAGTCATGCACATTTTTCAAAAATCTCATTTCTAGCTTTTTAACGAATTATCTAAGGTTTCTACAATCCAAATAACATTAGAAAACTAAATTTCATGCATTAAAACTCGAAAATCTAATACAAAGCACAGTGAAACCTATTTCTAAAAAATCGACTAAAGTGCGAAATAAAAGTTACAGACAAGTTAGGAACGAAGCTACGAACTTCGTGGTATCGTTGGTTTTCTTCAATTTGGCCTGGAACACCGAAAACCCCAAATCGAGCTTCGAAACCCTAACATTCCTGTTTAGGTTTCTGTACTCCTTGTGCCAAATCGAAGCTACCAATGCGTCCTAGATATGGAATGCTACGAAATGGTGGAAAGAAATCAAAGAAAGATGACAAAAACAGAAAATGTGCGTGGAGAGCAGAGGGTGAACGAACGAAGAGGAGAAAGAAAGAAAAAGAAAGAAAAATGGCACAAAAGAGGGGTTAGCTCCCTTTTTTATAAAAGTGGGGGTAAAATTATTATTTTGCCCCTGATTATTTAAGAAAAGAAGCTTTTAAAAAGGGATAATTCAGTCTTTTTACACGATTCGATCGACCGAATCGACCAATTCGTTCGACCAAAATTGGCTTCGTTTGAACGAATGAAACTCTTCGTCCGATTGAATCCTTCGATGACTTTTTGAAATTTGTTGGCCACAATTTTGTTTGACCGAACTATCCATTTGTGCAGTCGAATACCAATTCGTTCGATCGAACCCCAAATTCGTTCGATCGAATTATCCTTCACCTCTTTGGAATTTCTGCTGCTCAACTTCGTTCAAACGAACTCTCCTTTGTTCGACCGAATGCATTCGTTCGAACGAATTCAAACATTCGTTCAATTGAATGTTCCTTTATACCGATTGTCATATCCCAATCTGTGGGTCTCACAAGTGACAACTATCACAGACCTCCAGTGTGTACTCAATCACACAGAATACAACCTGTAGCCTGTAAGGCTTTTATAAAATCTGTTTTCACAAAAATCTCACATCACACTTCCCAACAATCCAACCTTACACCCAAACTTTCAATAGATAAATCAAGCCACAAACACTTCGAATAACTCTGTACGCACAATAAATAAAACATTCAAAATAATAAAATCTGTAGGGATCAGTCCATCCCTAAATAAATTCATACATTTATTATAAGTCTATTTATTAATTTCAAATCTCATAGACAAAAAGAAAAGATGACACCAGTAGACTATGGACTTCCAGTGTGAGTTAAAATGTGTATACCTGAGTCTTTAGTCCAGAAGTAATCACCCCCACTAGCTCTTATCCTACCGGTTCCCTGAAATTGAGAAGTGAGGGGGGATGAATATACGGGAGTATACTCAGTGAGTGAACAAAATAAAAATATACTTATACATAAGTACATATATATATATATAATCATTCATCCAGAAATCCATAAAATAGGGTAGGGTTCGAAAGCATTAAAAACAAAGAAGACTTTGTTTATTTTGTAAACCACAAATTATACTATGAAAGACTTTGGGCTAGCTCCCATTCCCGACGACTACCTTGGTCATGGGTGTCCCGAGACCGTCAGTGGGTTTTATATGAAATTAAAATATGCTATTACAAAAATATTAGTTTAGATGCATAAAAGAAAATAATGCATAGTTTAATTACACAAAACTAGCCCACCATTGACGTTCGCCTCGGATTAGCCACGTGGTGATCTCGTGCTAATCCGACTGGGACTCACAGGTGGTCAAACCTCCACT
>JAVXUL010114763.1:0-17639 GCA_035590515.1 Trichilia minutiflora
TTGTTTTACTGCATTGATTTTATATTATCGTTTTTTTATATATTTATATTTATATACTGTGACTGTGATTGTTGTAGATCCAACAGTATGTTATCATCGTATCTAAAAAAATAATTTAAATAAAATTTATATCCTAATTTTTTTAATTTTTTAATAAAATAATATTTTAAAATTTAAACATAAAATTTCTTATATTTTAAGTTTTTATTACCGAATTAAATTTCAAAAGAATTCACATAAATAATTAAACCTCGTAAATACAAGTGATTATTGTATCCAATTTATATTTAAAATTTTTGTCACCATCAATTCTTTAAATAATTATGTTATGTTAATTTAATTTAAAATTTAAATTTTATTTTATATTTTAGTTAAAAACATTTTAAAATATGCTAAAAAGTACATTAAACATACAACGCAATTATAATATTCTTAACTTATTTAATAAATATATTAGATTAATAATTAAATCTTGATATAATTATTAAATAAATTATATCTATTATCGACCTAAAATATAATATTATATTTTTATTTAAAATAACAAAAACATTATACATCAACATGAATTAAACTCATATAATCAAAATTTATTACATATAAATATAAATTTATTTTTATAAGTAACCAATTAATAAAATTTTATCGTATACAAATACATTTTAAAAGTAATGCTAAGTGATTATATTATGTGTAAGCTTATTTAATAAAATTAGGTTATGTATTCATTTATTTTTAAATCTATGAATTCTGATAGTGATTATGATAATGGGAAAGAGAATTTGAAATATATATCATGATTTAATTGTTGGTATTATTAATGATGAATGGACATGAAAAGAGGAAGAACCGTATGCGTGCAGGGATATGGTATTAAGGTTTGTATTTGTAGTTTTAATCATGGGCTCGTGACACAGGGACAATATGGTTCAGATGGTCCATACATTTTGAGTCATGTTGGGCCTAATGGACTGACTAACCGGTTCAATCACATGGTTTATTTGGGCTGTCGTTTCAGAGGTGGTGTGGGTATGATTTGACCCGATTTACACCTCTTTTTTTCGTTAAATATTCTTCTAAAATATATAATTTGTCTTATACTCTATGTTTTCGTGAAGATAAAATTATTGATTAAATATTTTGCTACATCAAGTTATGGCAAAGTTAAGACATTAGTTTAAAATTTTTTTAATATTTAATTAATTTAATTTAACTATTTTAGATAGTTAAATTTTTTTTTTTTTAATTTAATATAACTTTTAAGACACTTTTTACTTAATAAAAAATTTATTTTAAAATTTTCTATGAACTATCTTTTCAAATATAAACTTACCTAATTAATTTGTTTACTTATATATTATCCATATAAAAATCTAATACTTTCTTTTTTTAAATAAATATTTTTTTAATTAAAAAATTGTTCAACCTAAGAAATTTGTTAAAATAATGTAACATAATTATTGCTTTTTAATCTTTTATTTTATTTTCATTTAAATTTATCAAGGTATTTTAGGATATATATATGTATGTATGTATGTATATGAGAACGTAACTAATTATAGTAAAATATAAAACTCTAGTGTACATAATCTAGTGTTTCCTTGGTTCCATGCACAGCTGGTTTGAACTTGGTTCTGCAAGATTTATCTAACACACAATCTTCACAGAATCCAGAGCCCCAAGATCTCTTTTCCTATCAAACCTTGCTTGCTTAACTCTCTCAACCCTTCTCACTGACATGTGCTAGTCTCAAACGCTATAGCTTGATTCTGTTATTAGCTTCAGTCTCTGAATTCAACATATGAATTTCAGGTTCAGAAGTTGCAATATATACAGTTTATTTCAAAATTTTGCCTTTAGACAACCATTCTAAGATTTAATCACACAACCTAATTTGTCTAAAATACCAAGTGAAATCAAATTTTTTTCTAAGATCAGGTATATATTTAACCTTCTTAAGCTCCCTTCTACCCTATCAAACATCCTCAATCTAACAATGCTAGTTCCAATAAATTTAAAAGTCTCATTATTTCCCAGCAAATCCTTACCTCCATCACGGTAAGAAACCCAAAAAAAAAAAAAAAAAAATCTTTATTTGCACACATAAGAGGACCAACCAGAATCCATTACTGATTCATTATCTAACCTGTCCTTTGAATCTATAAGCAGATCAACACTCATATCCTTCATCAGATGCCTCCCAAGCCACAGCTGTATCTTCCTTCTGTTTCTGCTTCTCTTTTTTCTTGTTTTTCTTCTCTGGGCAATCTTTAATGAATTTTGCCTTTTGACTTGGATTTGGATTGTTCTTTATTCTTGTTCTCCTTTTCCGTAGACCCTCCTCCAGCAGTAGCTTGAGCAACTCTGCCTATTTCTTCTCTTCATTTTACTATTGAGTGCATTCTTTACATCCCTCGTAGAGATTGTTTTTCAACCAAGAGTCATTGTCTCCACAAAATGTTCATAGGAACTTGGTACTGAAATGAGTAAGATCATTGCCAAATCTTCATCAGAAAGCTATGCATCTAAGTTTTCAAGATGCATGGTGATCTTATTCAACTCATCCAAATTATTTTTAAGAGATCATCCTTTTTTTCAATAAGAGTATACAATCTCCTCTTATGGTATAGTCTATTATCAATTGATTTTGACATATACGTACTCTCCAGTTTTTTCCACAAGCCAGCAGCCGTGAATTCCTTTGAAACTTCAATCTCCCTCAAGACTCCGTCACTCAAACTCAGAATTATCGACTATGAGCCTTATGAAGGACTTCCTCCTTCTGATCTTTGAGTCCAAGAAACTGGTAATCCTTCTTCTTTCTATCAGTGCCAGTTCAAGCCCATGACGAACCAACAGTGCCATCATCTTGATCTTTCATATATTGAAATCATTTTCTCTATTGAACTTATCAAATCTAACTTCATTTATGCTATAATTGATAAACCAGGCTCGGTTACCAGTTCACTCTAGATCAGTTGAATCTTGTTCAATTTGCAAGAAAAACTTAGAAATAAATTGAAGATGAAACTAAAAATAGAAGAAAATAAATAAGAAACTAGGGACACATGCCTAGTCTCGTCATTATGATTCAGAGAACAACATTATGAAAAGAATTGATACAATCTATTTTTCATGGGTGAGAATCAAAGCAAAGAATAGACCACCTTATTTATCAGCCTTCTGCCTTGAGTTCGATTTCGAGAACCAGTAATAACTACTCTTCTTGTAAAAGGACGATATTGCCTTAATGAAATAACAGACCTAGCAGTAATTTGGGAGGTAAATTTGTCATTTAAGACTCCAACTAAAATTACCAGAACTAGATTTCATTTTGATTCTCAGTTTCCAACTTCATCTTCTCTTTAGTTTAAAATTAGATAACAACTGAATCCTAACATGTACCAAAGCTATGTGTCAAATCATATCATGATTCATTCTCTTTTTACTAAAAATAAGGTCATTATTCCATGATTGACCATTTTTTCTTTCTTTCTGCAGTGCATTAAACGACAGGTATTGTAGACACTGAGGCACCACGTATTATTGAATGCCCAACTAAGCACCAAAATGTGATCTCCCGAGGTATATTTTAGGACATTAAGTGCTCGTTTGGTCTAATTAGCTTTCACTTAATTTTAAGAATAAAATTATAAAAAATTATTAAATAATACTAATTTTTAATATAACTCACTTATTTTTTTAATTAATATTTAATATTTTAACTTTCATTTAATAATAACTACGAAATTACTAACCCGTAACGTCCCTCACCTCTTAAGCCCCATATTTTTAAATAACATTCTCTATTGGATCTCTTGTAGAAACCTATATCCTACGTTGAATAGAAAATGATGTCTTGAGTTTATATGGGCGAGTAAGTTTAGCACCATCTAATATACATATATACATATATACATATATAAATATATATTTTACCTGCTCCAAGTATTGTAAAATATATATCTTAAAGTTGAATTTGGTGAGAATCATCTCGACCATATATTCTTTTAGTATGCTTGATTAATCTTGAACCTGAAATGTTTTATTACCCTAACTTATTATTGAATCAACCAATATATATGTCACATCCACCTATAAATAGTCTAGTTGATAGAAACGAATTTAGGATTGTGTGGTTAGGCGTACGATTCTGGATTCGATTTCTTGGGTATGTTCATGATTTAAGTGGGGGTCATGGTGATAGGATGCTGCGCTAGCCTCCTCCGAGAATTAGTCAAGGTATGCGTAAATTGGCCTGGACACCTCGATTAAAAAAAAAGAAAAGAGAATATATATGTCACATCATTTGTAATATAATGAAAAGTTTGAGATAATTAATTAATTGGTAAATTCTTCATATGGTAGCACAGATGGTGATAAATTAATTACCACGAAAACTGATTGAATAAAACACAATTCATCAAACAATCAACTAAAACATTTAAAAAATTTTATTTATCAAACAGCACATCCTTTTGAGAATGTTTGTTTCCATAAATTATAACAAACTAAATATCTATAGACAAATATTGCTTAGTCTACTGTGGTCAGTCCAGATTAATTCTTTGGCTTGTCAAAGATCCCGGGTCCATAAGTTGAATAAAGCATTTCAGCCAAAAGAGGAAAATACAGCAGAGCATAAAAGGTGACAGGAAAACTAACGAGTAGTGTAATCGGAATTGCAGCCCATGACACTCTTTGATGAAGAATAATCACAATGGCTGCTCCAAATGTTACCATCATCATTGCTATTGCAAAGAAGAGTGTAAAAAGGCCGATTATCAGTTTCATAGGCAATGATTTCAGAAAATCTTCCTCTCTATATCTTGCTGTTGGCTGAAGTCCCAAGAGCATCAACAATGAAGTGCAAGATGAAAGCAGTGAAACTGCGTCTGATATTATGAAAACCAAGAAGGACCTTTGGTGTGGAAATATAGGGATGCCTGTGTTTTGGTCATAGCCTCCGGGAACAGTGAACGCTGCAGCAAACATAATGGTGACAATAAGAGCAGCTATAACTGTGCAAGATTCAGCAGTCTTCTGCATCCATGCCTCACCTTCTTTTACTAAATTCTTGTGTTGCTCCGTGAACAAAATTCCAGGAGTTTTATGTTGATCATTTACAAAAAACGTGTGCTTGAGTTGTACAGTACTCTCCACTTCCCGTATACATGAAAAAAGAATTAAGGGTTTTATGAGAAATTAGGAGGCAAAAGCATAATGTTAGTTTGAAAATTATACAAGCTCAGAATAACAATTAATATTGAATATTAACACTATTGTTCGTTTTCCACTATTTCCCTATACTATTGCTTTGGTTGATAATATTTTAAATAATATTTATCATACTTTTCTAGAAAGATTCCAAAAAATTAAATGAAGAGAGAATCATATTCAAAACCAAAAAGCTTGTGCCATACCTTAAACCATTGCAACTCTCTCTGCATTTGTAAAGCTGCACCCGATATACGATCAAGATAATCAGAAGATGTTAAGAAATAGGCTGCTTGATGTAAAATGTTGTTGCCGTTATCGTCCCGAGAAGTTGTAATTGCGTTCTTTTTTGCGCCCATTCTGTATATAAGACTAAAAATTTTTTCTTGACGTTTGAAAGTTGCAAATAAAAATATATTGGTAGAGTAATAATGATCAGGAGTCCACGATATAATGTCAGGGTAATGTTTCATAAACTCTGTGATAATCTCAACAATTCCATTCTGGATAGCTAAGAATACCGAATCCTTCACCTCAAATCGCCTGAGTTGTGACTCTTCCAGTGTTAACGTTTCTCGACAGATGCAGCCTAGGAGTTCTTGGCACTGAATATGTTTACACTTTAATTTATATAAATGATCAAAGACTGGAACTGTAAGTAAAGAAAATAAACCAATTGGATGTTAAAAGAATGGTTAAAATTACAAATAGTAATGCTAGAAAATAGGAGTATAATTTTTCTATACAGAATTCTTTGTACAAATTAGTATGATAGTGTTTGTGTAATTGTCACGTCTTATAATTTTACAAGAATAAGAAAAAATAAAATATACAAAATATGTGTTAATATTATAGCATTTCTTGACAAATTAAAATGTAATGCATAATTTAAAAAAAAAATCTAACTAAAATATGAAATATTTAATAAATAATTTTGAAAAATAGAATTAAAAAATCAAAGATACAATTTATTTTGTACAAATTATAGTATATAAATTGATGTGATATGATTGTATATCAGTTAATAAAATTGCAAAATCAGTGTAATTAATAGAATAAATGATGTGGATCATGTAACAAGCAATACCATAATGTCATGTCAGTTTGTATATAAAAGTTTGTACAAAGATTTTGTATTTTTAATATTATTCACAACTAAAAAAATTATTGCAAAACATATGTTCAATAGATCACTCTCTAACCATAAAGTTTTTTCAAGTGAGGATCGAAAGCTGCCTAGTCGTCTTTTCTTTTCTTTTTTCCTTTTTTATTTTCAACATAAATATTGATGATAACAGGTTTAATAGGTGCCGATTAATGTCACTGGTATTTAAATATCCTTTTTTTTTTCTTCGTCAGGTTTGTGCATTAATTATTTATATTAAATTTAATTTCAACAATAAAAATGTAATAATCTAAGAATTAAAAACTATTTTATAATTTGCATAAAAATTATAGTCCCGTTGATCATATTCCATTCTTCCAATATGATCATTTATCAGGATAGGATTGAAAACTTTATTATTCTGCAACAGCTAGCTTCAATTTTCAAAAGTAAATTTGCCTTATTGCTTACCAAAATTTCGGAGGCTTTTCCAGATCATGGGCTTCAATCGATTCAACACTGCATATATTAAATTGTAACTTAATAAATAGGATGGAAAAAAACAAACATATGATTTATTTTATGACAAATTATGTCTTAGATTATAGGTGACATTTCTCAAATTTCTTAAATATTTGAGATTTATAATAAGAAATTTAAATAAAGTATAGACTGACTCCTAAAATCTAATGACCTTTGCTATACCTCTGATGATAGCATTTTGGTGCTCAGTTGGACCTTCAATATGGGGCGTCTCAATGTCTCCGCTAGGATTGTTGAATGTAGAAGAATAACTGACAGGAATATCTTGAGCAAAATAAAATTAGCATTAACTGGAAATGATGACATTATTTTAAAAAATGTATTTTTTTTTTTTTTTTGCAAGAAAAATGAAATACCAAGAGGAAATGACTCATATTATGATTTAAAATATATTTTTAGTTATGATTTTTGTTATATTTGAATATAGTAGTTTAGAATATCTAAATTTCAGCCGGTGGTTTGTAATAGTTTAAGCCAGTCATTGTTTTACATTCACTCGTGCTGAAAATATATTTGAACTCTGGCCAAATGAAAGTAATCAAATAAATTTGGTTTAATTTTGATATGTATTAATCAGTAACAATGGGTACCTACGAGAGTATATCAATTTTTTCCATCTTGGAAGATGATTTCCACTTGGGAATGCAGAAGGTTTTCGAGCCAATATGTCCATGGATCTGATTCCATCATTATCCTGAGCAAATGCCAATTCTCAATATTGCTGAATCAAATCCAAAGAAATATCTGTAGCAATTACAAAGAGAAATTAAGAAATTGGATAAAAGGCAAGAGCAGGGCCAATAAACTGAACAATAAAACTGTGCCTGTCGTGCTCCATTGTTAGTTAATTACCATAAAGTTCTAAGGCAATACAGGCTGTGGTAAGCATAGCTCCATTTTTGCTTCTTTCTGGATTCAGCTCTCCTATTGGTGTCACAGAATAAAGATACTGAACCATATCTTTATAGCCATACTGAGATGCTATAACAATTGGGATATGGCCATCCTCATTTGGAATACTTAGTAATTCTGGATTTCTTCCCACCAAATACTCAGCAATTTTTGTAATTCCACCAATTGCAGCTAAAGTAAGCGCAGTGTTACCATCTTTGGTCGTGTTTCCTAAGTCTTGTTTGTCTATCCGTTTCACCAACTCTTCCACTATTTTTAGGTGTCCGGCCAGAACCGCAATGTGCAGCGCCGTCTCTCCATTGGCAGTAGTGTTCGCGTTGAGTGCAACTAGCTGAAGTTCAAGTATACGCTTTGTAGTTTCCAGATCGCCGCTGTTCAAAGCCCTGTATAGGTGTTGGTTGAGAGTGTTGCTGTCGCTTGAAGGATCCATTATCTGTAATTCATCAATACTTTCCGGTTATATATATATCTCTATATATATGTACGTTGCTTGTCATGAGGACTCTGGAAGAGAGAATTGCATGTTGTGTAAATTTCAAGCCAATTAATAATATCATAAAGAGATATCATAAAGAGAAGACAAGCTTCGATTTCAATATTCTTTTAGTTATTCGTCTTTTATTTTGCTCCATATTCTTTTCTTCTATCACCTCGTACTATGTAGTAGGCATTTTCTAGATAGTTTCATACCATCAGCCTTATATATATACATGTCAAAAATTTAAGCTAAGCAGTCTTACTCATTAATTATATGTATTAAATTCAATTCTAATCATTGAATGTGTTTTAAATAAATATTTCATAGTAAGACAAGAGATGAAGAAATTAAAATTTGCTTTTATTAATATTAGAGCAAGACCGCATTTGTATTCATATTTGCGTGAGAAAATTATAGGATAAAGTTGAGTGATAAAAAAATTAAATTTATTTTAAAACTAATATATAATATTTAAGATATTAGTACGTAACATGTTAATATTAACGTTAGAAAAATAACTCATTTTAATTAAATATTAATATTATTTTTTTAGGAATAATCTATTTCTTTAAAGGTAATTTATAGTAATTGTTTTTAAAATAATTTTTGTTAATATTGGTAAGGGTTTTAATGGAATGGGGGGTGGTATACTTAGTATTTCTCTGACAAATAATGATAAAGTCTTATTCTAATATTAATAAAAAAAACTTTAATTTCTTCACCTCTTATTTTACTATAAAATATTTATGTGAATAGATTAATATCACTTATAAGTAATTATTTAAAAATGAAATATATTTAATTAAAAATAAAATTGTAAACAATTTTTATTTTTTTTATAAGGGATGGTCTATTCATTTAAATGTTTATAATATAAAAATTGCATAAATTTGTTGTTGAGACTTAATAGAATACAAATTTTGTGGGAGGTATACGATAGTTAAATAAAAAATATCATTCAAATGATAAAATTTTAAAGTTGAAGGGAGATAAATAATAAATTCTCCCAAACTAACTGCAAGAATATAACTAAAATTTGGCCAAAGGATCAAAATGACGTCAACCAAAGTTTTTGGCCTAATTGTTGATTTTCAAATATTAAATCCCCTTTTCTTTTTGGATAACTCGGAGTATCCGAGCTTTGTCCCGATTGACGGATTTCGTCTAATTAATTTCCGAGAAGATACTAACTAAGTATATTACCATCAAGATATTTCGTTTAAATCACGAGTAATTGGTTAGAATCGAATTAAGATGTATATCCAAACTATATATTTTAAACTTAATCTATCACCTTTAAATTACATTCCTAGATGGTTTAAAACCCCTTTTATCTAATAGGTCAAACGTATTAAGAATCTTTTTATCTAATATGTTAAACATGACAATTAAAGTGGCATTTCCTAAAATATTTAGGACTAAAATAAAACTACCCTCTAATCTAATAACCGAAAAATTGTGTAATAATTTTGTTAAAAGAGTGGTGCTTAAGATCTAATATATACACACACACACAAGAAAATAATCAAAATGCCCCCGCCTTTTTTTTTATATATATATTTCTACTTAGTCATTAAATCAAATTACTTTTAATGATTGAGATCAAATGTATTTATCTATACATTAATCATGCATTAATTAAATATGTAAAATTTTATCTCAACCATTGAAAATGCTTACAATATTCTATTTTCTTTTAGCTATATAGATAATCGATAGATATAGATATGCACGTTGCTTGTTGTGCAGACGTCGGGAAGAGCGAATTGCGTGTTGTGTAAATTTCACGCCAGTTAATTTACCAACTTTGAAGCAATAATTTCAAAAAGATAAAACAAGCTTCGATTTTACTATTGTTTATTTATTCTTCTTTTACTTTGTCTCATAAGTTCCACATATATATAATTTTGTCTCATAAGTTCCACATATATATAATTCTTTTCTTCTAATCGTAAATTTCTTCTTTTTATTAATGTTCTCTCTTTCGGATATGTTTATATGCCTTTTTGTTTCTTCAGGTATAAGTCCAAGAAATCACTAAACTCATACAAATTTCTATGCAAAATTAATCCTTCCCAGTTTGGAAATTTAAATTCCATCTCTACATGAGTATTTTACATATGTCTTTTTCTTAATTTTTGGGTATCTCAACAGAAAAATATTATGAAATGGCCAAAAAAAATATTTATGGGTTCATATATATATATATGCGTGTGTGTCGATGTATATTTTAGACACATTGATTCTTAGTTAATTTACTTCAATGTAAATATACTTTTGCTAAAAGACTTTTATATGTTTATGGACTTAAACAAGATGAATTAATGAAGAAAAAAAATGAGTACCTGAATCATCTTGTACTTTTTTTCTAATAATCGCTTTTCTGATTTTTTTTGAATTAGTCTTAGGCATGTCGAAGCATTAATTAAGTATGGGCAAAAACCGTTGAATCGTCATGTATAAATTATTATTTTTTTTATTCAGTTTAATTCTAAACTCCCTTAGACTTTATTTAGTATTTGAGGTACTGAAACTTTAATGCTACAACCATATATTATGAGATAAAACCATGTTAGATTGACTATATGTAGAAAATAATTAATTCTTAATAAAAATTGGTATTTATTAAACACTTTACCTATTATACGTTCAAAACATAACAAAAGATCACGATCGCAATCGAAGCTTTAGTTTACAAAATCAGTTCAATTCAATGAATGGATTGGACTTTACAATACATCTTCTTACATGAAATAATAATGTATAAAAGCAAATATTCAAATTAGAATGGCGTATTTAATTCAATTTTTGAATAGAAATTAATTCTAATTTATTCGATCTGGATCGATTTGATTGAGTGTATTCCATTGTTTCAGACCTAAAATTGAATTGAAAAGTGGCCACTTTTAGTAGGCGTAACAAGGACCAAATCTGTTCTCCCAGAGAAAGAATTTATCTTTTTCCACGTAGTTGATGTAGGGTTTAGCGTGTGACACGACTTCCAAACAATATTAGGACTCAATTTGAACTTGAAATCCACCAAATTTCTTGGAATCTACCAAGAAAATAAACAGAGGAATTTTGAAATTTTTTTATTGAAGTTGTAAGTTCCCCTATAGGGATTTAAACCCTCTAGTTATACATAAAAATTAAGATTTTAAACAATTATAAACTTGCCTTTAAAACTAAAATAAAACACACAAAGAAAACAACTCAAAAAACATAAAATTATAAAATTATGTGCGATTCGATCAGTCATTAGGAGCCATTCAGTCGACCAAAATTTTGAAGCTCTTTGGAGGATTTCAGATCAAAATTCTAAATTAATTTGATTAAAATCCCAAGTTGGTCGACCAAAATTCTAAGTTAGTTTGGTAGAAATCCCAAGTCGGTGGACCAAATTTTTGGGCATTTTGGAATTTTTTTGCACTTGGTTTCAGTCGACTGTTAGGCTTGTCTTGGTCAACCACAATACGCATTCTGCTTCCAATCTCCTTTTCTTTGCTGCTTCAGGGTCTTTTCCCCGTCCCTCTACAACCAATTTGGAACAAGAAAATTTGAGCTTCAATTCCCGCGCCATTTTTCTCCGCTTGCTAAAACTCAAACTTGAGTTATTTCGATTCAGAGCACAGCCTTTTATGGACCTCAACAATCTGCCAACTCCTAGCAATAATGGCAACTTCGACTTTTAAATCTGGTTCACCTTCAGCTCCACACAACCATGGTTCACTCATCTTGACTAGCAACTCTTAGCATCTCTTTGACATTAGTGAAGTGGATCCCACCTTTGCCTTTAACAACTAATGTTCCCGTGTCACCAAGTGGTCCTTTCACTTTTGCAACTGTTGGATAATACAGTTCACTACTGCTTCCTGCACTTCTTGTTAGACCGCCGAATCAGTTAATAAGCCAGTCATGTTTCCTAGGTGACAATCTGCTAAAGTTGCCACCCATCCTAACCATTTCCACACTCACTTAAGCCAAGCGAGCCATACCGAAGGTGGTAGGACCTTTCAATAAAGCTAAGTCAGTAGAAACAAAAATTCTATTGCACCTCTTGGATTTCCATCTACAATATTCCTTGAATCAACTATCGTCGATTTTGCCCAATGGCTACACAAGAAACAAACCCAATCTGACCATTATTGTGTACATACAGGGACGATTTGAACTTCTTGAGAGATCCAAGATTTCAATACTCAAGGCACTCTAGAGTGTCGTCCTTTGCCCTGTATTGGCCTGAGTAAGCTCATGACTCGATTTTAAGCAAGTTAGCATGCCATGGTATCTTCAACATAAAAACAGTCTCAGCAAGCAATCCTCTACCTCCTTTAAAATGCTGGAATACATCTAGAGAAACCTCACAACCGTGTAATCTTAGTAGCCTATATCCCATGGATGTGTCATCAATATCAAGAATCCAACCATTCCAAGCTGAGAAGATAGTCTCTTTACTCCAATATCTGTAAAGATAACCCACACATTCTTCGACTTCCAGTTGTGAACACGTTGAGACTCATAATCGTGGTGAATGATTCACCTCACAAAACTGTCCGAATCAACAAACTTGAGATAAGAAAAAATCAGCTTTCGAAACCTACACAGTGTTAATGTCGTGCATCAAAAGGTCCTCGAAATTAATCTCCCGAAACTCCACCTATGGTGGTTTAACTGGCTTCGGATTATACCCTTCTCTTTGTTAGCAACTCTTTCACCACTAAAAATTGCATCTCTTTGGTCTCTTCTAGCCCATCTTAAATTTCTTTACTCGAAATTACCTCTGTCCAGAATGTCTCACCCTCCGCTTTCAAAGTGACTTCTTGGATATAGGTAGCAAGGTGTTCAAAACTCCCCTTTTGGCAATTGATATATGTTCTTCTTGCCCAAGTGTTTAGCATCGGTGTCATATTGCCACAGCCTACCAAACAACACATGGCAAGCATCTATATCCACCATATAACAATAGACTTCATCATGATACTTCCCAATGGAAAATAAAACTTTACATCACTCCATCATTTTGAAGTCACCCCTGAATTTTATCCACCCAATAGTATAAGGATTTAGGTGGTTTACATGTAACTGTAGCTTCTAAACCGCATCCCTTCTAATGATGTTTTCTTAACTACCACTATTAATGACCATATCAAATATTTTAGTTTGAATCCTACACTTAGTTTGAAATAACTTGTGTAGTGTTGTTGATTCAACTCTTTATATTTAGCTACTAACATTGTCCTCCTCACCACATAAGATTTTCCTTGCTCTTCTTCTTTATACTCACCTTCATCATTTGGATCATAAAGAAACTCATCCAAATCATCTTCTTCTTGCTCAACTAAAGTAACATTTTTCTTTAATAGACACTCATTAGACAAATGCCCTGGTTGGGTACACTTGAAGCACTTGCTCGGAGTTGGTCATAACGATTTTTATCCTTAGATGCCTATGAGTGATCTCAATTTAATTATTGTACCCAAGTGTAGGTAGTCTTATGATAGTATAGTCTGGTAAGTTCAAGTGTCATATTCACAACTAGTGTTTTTCTAAAAGTCTAATTGGTTTATTTCCAACTAAGATCAAATAACGAAAGTCCAATAGTAAAGATAGAATAAATGATAGATAAATTTTAAAGAAAGAATTAAAGAGTTTAAACACATCAAAACATATTTTATAAATGAACCTTCAATTAAATAAGAAAACTAAACATTGAAGCACAAAAGAATGATCAAGAAAACATACTAATAACTCATTGATGTCAATCTCCTAACCTTAGCTAGGAATTTAGAAAGATATAAAGATAAGAGAACGAAATGTATTACAAACTGATTATTATCTATTTATTTATCTTTATAAAATACAAAATAGGTATCTTATTTATAGGCAAATATTAGAGCTAAATGTCAAAGTAGGTATGTGTAATTTTTGACTAATTAAGTTGAAAATTTTGACAAATGAAGTTGAAAAATTCTAGCTACCATAAAAATGTTAGTGAATGCACTAGAAACCATTTGTGTTGTTGGTTTTAGGGCTAATAATTTTGTATAAACATTTTATGTATTAATGAAAGAAATAGTTCTTTATTTACATACATTTGCTGTTTCCTTTATTTTTCATGCAAATGAATAAAGAATATATGTAAATTGTTCAGATAATTTTATTTTATTGTTAAATAAACTATCAAATCATTCTCTACGTATGTGATATAAACTGGGCAACTATATCATATAGTAGACATACTAGATATTGCCTAATGATATTATATGATAATATATATAGATGTAATACCCCATATGTTAGCTTAAGGATATTTTATCATTTTATCTATAAGAGGTATTTTTGTTTTCCTCAAAAATACGTACTCAGGTGTTAATTATCGCATTATTCATTTCATGTGAATGTGTAATAATTGATTTATAAGGTACAAGTATAAGTGTATGATTGGGGTGTTAATTGAGGTGTGAAGTGAATAGAAATGGACTAAAGGTATTGTGGTCATTTGGGTATGGTTACTGTAGTAGTATCAAAATTTGCACCGATGAGTACCGTATAAAAGCTTGTAACATTTAGATGATCATGCAATAAATGACGCTCAAATTAGATAAGTATTGAGAGAGTTATGATATTTTTTGACTAAATGGACAAAATCGCGGTCTGATTTTCAAAGCAGCACCTCTGTAGCTGTCACAGCCCAAAATCCCTGAACTATAACTGGCAGAAAACAAGACTAGCCTTATCTCCTAAGTCTCTTACTAAAATGAATGTCTTTCATTATCCATTTTATATGGATTATAAAAATGCATATGAGACATAACTACTAAACTAATAATGTAATGCACAACAATGGACTCAGGCCATTTAAACTGAGAAATAAGACTTAATGTTCATAAACATACACACATAACTTATAAACATATTTCAATATGTTTACATAATTTCTAATTCTTGAAAATGTATAATAGGGTTACATCTCCCATTTACAAATTGACTATACATAACTAGGTCCAACCCTAGTGACTGCACCCCAATATCCAACTCCATTTGTCTGTCTTCCGTAAACAGCTAAAGTATTTACAAAATTGAGGTGTGGTGGGGGAGATAAGTCTTGGGAAAGATTTAGTGAGTAGCTCAAAACATACATAAAGTTATCATATAAAAGAATTAATCTAATTGAAACAATTAGCATGCACACACATAATTTATACACATCCATAGATATACATATTTATCATAAATATAAAGAGCGTATACATTATTATAGTTGATCCTATAAAACCAAAAGAATGTTCGTTCATCGTAACCATTAACTCATAAGAATCTGTACATAATGCATGTATCATGTCTGTCTTTGAATGTTATGCACATGTATATGTGTATATCATGCACATATCATCTCTGGTTCATGTTCAAGGCTGCGCACTTGACCAGACAGAGGGATAGTCCATACTCAGAGCTATGCACTTGATTGGGTAGAGGGACAAGTCTAGATCTATGGATCAATGTCTAGCTGTCACAATGCATATGATGCAATAGTACACGCACATCCATGTAATTATAATATACATAAAGTGATCATTCTATCATATCTTCTAACTACATGAGAATTCATATACATAACATTTGATCTTATATATATAGTACTTGTCTCATCTATATAATACTCATCATTCCTTACATATTTTCATCATATGAAAACTTATAATACAAAAGTCATTCTATCATATCCATATAATTCTCATCACAGGAGCTATTAATAAGTTATAACATAACAACATATATACATGTATATATACCTCCTACATAATTAATTTATATCACAAAGTATCTCTAGTGTTCTAAAAAATCATGATCGTACTCCATTCATACCATATAAATATGAACAACACATATCCCTTATAAACTTTCAAAACCATATTCAAAACTCGCATTATACATAAGGGAGAACATATCAGAATAACTTTTGAAAGTATAGATACAACTTAACTAGTCCTATTCTAACAGAAAAATGTGTTTCATTTTTCGTTATTTCTTTACATCAATTGACGTGTATAAAATATTTAAACTAAAATAAGAGTCATTGAGAATAATAACATTATTTAGTATCTTACACAATCGTAAAATCTATAATAATTATATCTTGAATATTATACAAATTGCTACTGGCAATACACATATACAGGATAGTTCCTTTCCTTTTTAGAATACCTTACTTATTAATCTTTACTAGGAGAGGAAGTTGCCACTCTAATTAATCAAACATCATGTCAACAAAAGGTACCATGAAACCAAATCTAATATTATTAAAATCAACATACCAGAACCAAAGCTACTATAATGGTTCACCACGTTAAAATCATAGACATTGAAATCATTCTGACTCACTGGTTGTACCGTGTCATATTATATAATATTGGCCCTTGGACCAAGTCATCATCAATATAACGCATT
This sequence comes from Trichilia minutiflora, assembly GCA_035590515.1. NCBI lineage: Eukaryota > Viridiplantae > Streptophyta > Magnoliopsida > Sapindales > Meliaceae > Trichilia > Trichilia minutiflora. The sequence continues at coordinate 16,704 of JAVXUL010114763.1, forward strand.
GACTTTCTGGCCATATTAACATAAACATACTATTATCACATCCAAATTCATAATCATACAAATACATATGCTTGTGTATATCTCGTTTCATAACCACATGCCAATTCTAATATAATAAATATATAACTAGTCTTTTGGTTTCCCTAAATCTCTTTCAAGTACATTCATCAATAATTGGGGACCTCGTGAAATCAAGCCACATGGTATAAAATTTATCGTATATGATTTCACATACAACCTAACATAAAACAAGTAAACATTGTCTAGGTAATGATCGTTGCCATTGTCTAGGTAATGATCGTTGCATTCGTAATGATACTACTCTGTAGCATTGATTCACATACACTTACTACTTTAAAGTTCAATCACATAAAGCGGTTTAGAAACAACATCTCACAATATATGCATATACCTACGGAACATCTAACTCTATTGTCATATTATAATAGTATAAATCAAATTTCATAAGCCAAAAGTCATAATTGGCCTTACTGACCTCGATCATTCATACATCTATCAGACAATGGTTTGTGGCTCTCACAACTCATGCCACCAAATATCTCAAGCTATTCGTTATTACTACATTGATCCACGCATCATTTCAATATTTTATCGAATACTTAATATGTAATCGCCATGTCTCTATACATTTTATTTCATTATATACATTTTCATAGAAAGTTTTATAATTCATTCACGCTAACACACATTGCATTATTCATGGCAACATTCTTAATCATTGAATTCATAATATGTCGACATTTACTATCACTTAGACAATTCATTGAACACTTGGCGTGCTAAGTACTCTTAACCAATCTTTTCTATATTTTAAGCCTACTGAATCCCCACAATATAAATACTCAATATCACAACATTGTTAATAATTCAATGTTACCAATCCCAACACAAATTTCAAGCTAAACAACCAAAATC
>JAVXUL010114803.1:0-17636 GCA_035590515.1 Trichilia minutiflora
AAATTTTTCTTAAATATTAATTTATCAAATATTGGATTTGGATTAATTCTTTAATTTGATTAAAGAATAAAAGAAAAGAAAAATTAAAATTAATATGTAAATATATAAATACATATATGTATATATTTGATATATGATATGTATAAGTGCATACACACTAAGTTCCTTCTTATTTTTTTTTTATATTTATTAATTAATATATATATATATATATATATTAATTTGATTAATATATATTATTAATAATATTTGTATTTATCCATTAATAAAGATCAATGGAAAAGAAATTTATTGTTCAAAAGCTAGCCAATAAAATTCATCCATGTGGAATCCATTATAAACACTTGATTTTTATTTTGTTTTAATAAAAAAAAAATCAACCAATGGAAAAGAGTTTTCATGCTTTCACGTTGGAAACCATTTGGGAGGAATTGAATTTTTGATTCATTTGGCTTCTTCTTCTTCTAACACACGGACAGAGAGCAAGGAAGCCATGGATGGAAATTTTCTTCTTTTTCCTTCATTTTTCAAGGAAAAAAAAAACTAAAAAAAGAGAGAGGAAATGGAAGATAGAAATGAAAAATTGTTTTCTTATATTTCTAGTCTTCCATACATGTGTGTGTGTTGGTTTTCTAGGGGTAGAAAACCATGTCATGGCTTATGGAAGCTATAGACATTTTCTAGATTTTCAAAGGTTCCATTGAAACCATTGAAGACATGTTGGTGTGTGCATACTTTGGAAGCAAAGGGGAAAGCTCATTGCTTGTTCCATACAAAGCCCTAAAGGTATATTTGATGCCTTAAGTGTTTAAATTGTTTAAACCTATGAAAAATTTAAATACAATGCATAGGCAACCATTAAAGATCCTAGGATGTTAGAATTGTTCTTGGCAACTATCATCTTGGCCCCCAGTCCTCAGACCATGAAAACAAAGGTGCCTAAAAGGACCAAGGGCTGATTTTGTGAATTTCACAAAAAAGTGGTCACACCACTGACCAGTGCAAGGATCTGAAGAATCAAATCGAGGTATTAGTCAGAAATAGTTATCGCACGAATTATATTAATTCTCAGCACCTCGTCCCAGGATCTGAGCAGTATCAAGATGGGGAAGACTACCCTGGACAGGATCCCGACATCATGGTGATCTCAGGAGGTCCAACCCTCGTCGGGATCTCTAATAGCTCCAGGAAGAATTATGCGCGCTACTCACTGCCCAGCCACTCTTCAGACATCCATGTGATGAATGTACGAGCGAACAAGAGGCCTAAAATTGCCACCATTCCCATCAGGTTCACGAACAAGGATGAAGTGGGGGTCCACTATCCCCATGATGATGCCTTGGTGGTGACAATGAGGTTTGCTTCCAAACAGGTCAGTAGAATTTTGATTGATACAGGGAGTTCGATGGATATAATCTTCAAAGATACGATAGACTCCCTAGAAATAGAGGACTTGGAGTAACTCTGTCAAATTCTACCTTATATGGATTCGAAGATTCCTTCATCACTCTTATGGGATCAATACAGTTACCGGTCACCAGACCATACCAAAGGATTGTTATAGTATGCTTCCAAGTGATCGAATTAAAGATGCCATATTCCGCCATCCTAGAAAGACCTTTCTTAAAGAACACCAAAACAGTGAAAATTATCTACTACTTAAAGCTGAAGTTTAAGGCTGGAGAAGAGATTGACATCGTAAGGGGAAATCAACGAGAATCTAGATCATGTTTTAACACTTCTTTCAAACAGGCTTATTGCATTTGCAAGAGGCCATTGGAAGCTTCTCCTCACCCGACCATGAGTCCTACAAACGACGAAAAGACGAGATCAAGGAGACAACATGCAGCTTCTACTAGCCATCAGGTCAAGGAGAGTGAGGAACCACCAGTTTCTAGGTTGGAACCTAAAGAAACCCTGATTGATGTGGTTCTGGATGAGCAACACCCTGAAAGGATCATGAAGATCGTCACCCAACTGAGCCTGAGTATAGACAAAGTATGATAAAGACCCTGAGGCAGAATATGGATGTATTTGCCTAGAGTCACTCCGACTTGCCAGGTATCGATAACGGGGTTATGACTCACTAGCTTGTGGTTAACCCTTCACACAAATCCATCTGTCAGAAGAGGAGAGTCTTTAACGCTGAAAGACAAAGGGCCATCAGGGAAGTGGTGGATAAGCTGCTCAAAGTGGTATTTATCAGGGAAGTAAAATACTGAGATTGGTTGGCCAATGTTGTGTTGGTCAAGAAAGCTAACAGAAGTTGGAGGATGTATGTTGACTTCACCAACCTAAATAAAGCGTGCCCAAAGGATAGTTTTTTCCTCCCCCGAATTGATCAGCTAGTGGACTCTACGGCAGGACATGAGCTGTTAAGCTTTATGGATGCATTCTCAGGGTACAATCAAATCCTACTGCATCCATCAGACTAAGAAAAGACAGCCTTCATCATTGATCAGGGGCTGTACTACTATAAAGTTATGCCTTTTGGTCTGAAGAATACAGGGGCCACTTTTTAAAGGTTGGTTTTAACAGAGTTTTTAAGCCTTTGATAGGATAATCCATAGAAGTTTATGTGGATGACATGATTTCAAAATCCATCAAGATTACAGACTATCCTTTTTGCCTGGACCAGGCCTTTTCACTTCTCAAGGAGTATCAATTGTAGCTAAACCCTGAGAAGTATGCCTTTAAAGTCAGGTCAGGAAAATTTCTGGGCTTCATAGTTAATGAAAGGGGCATCAAGGCTAACCCCCAGAAGATACAGGCCATCTTGGACTTAAAAAATCCCAGCACGTTGAAGGAGCTACAAAGTCTGACGGAAAAACTAACAGTTTTGAACTGATTCATTTCTCGGTTCACTAACAAGTGTTACCCTTTCTTCAAGGCTGTAAGGAAGGGTAAGGGAATGGTATGGGATGAGGAATGCGAAGGATCCTTTAAGCAACTTAAGGATTATTTAGCTTCCACCCCGCAGCTGGTTAGCCCCTCGTCAAAGGAAATGCTTTATCTTTATGTGACTGCCAGTGAACAAGCAATCAGCTCAGTATTAATGAAAGAAGATTCCCAGCAAGTCCAAAGGCCTATTTGTTACACCAGCAAGGCTCTGGTAGATACTGAGATGAGGTACTCAGCACCGAAGAAGTTATCCCTAGCTCTTGTCATAGCAACCAGAAAATTACGATCTTATTTTCAAGCTTACCCTATAGTGGTGCTGACCAACTAACCACTGCGGCAAATTCTCCACCGACCCGACCTGTCAGAAAGACTGGTCAAGTGTACAATCGAACTCAGCGAATTCGACATCAAATTCCAACCTCGCAAGGCAATAAAGTGGCAAGCTCTTGCGGATTTTATAGCTGAACAGACTGTTGTAGAAACACTGGCCATATCTCAACCTCCAGTCAACCTGAGGCGATGGAGGTAGATCATCTCGGGTAGGAGGAGTCTTTCATATGGCACCTATGGATGAATGGATCGGCCAACTAGGGCGGAGGAGGCACAGGTATCATACTTATCGGGCCAGAGAAATAGGAGGTCAGGTATGCTTTAAGATTTCTTTTTCCTGTAACTAACAATGAAACGGAATATAAAACTTTGTTGACAGGATTGAGAACAGCCCAAGAGATTGGGGTTTGCAAACTCGTCGTAAATAGTGATTATCAACTTCTTGTGAATCACTTAAATAGATCGTATCAAGCTCGCGAAGAAAGCATGAAAGCTTATCTATCATAATCGAAGCCCTTGATCGATCAATCTGAGATGGTGGAGATGCGAAAGATTCTCCGATCCGAGAACCTCCTGGCAGACACTTTATCGAAGCTCGCCTCTTCTCTCATCGAGACTATCCTAAGGCAACTCCTGTGAAAAACCTTGGACGAAAGAGCACCTCTCTCCTTGAGCACAGTAGTGTTTTGGCAACTCAGGAAGAGCCCGCTGCATGGATGGAGCCAATCTTAAGGTACGTCAACGAAGGCACCCTGCCATCTGACAAGAACGAAGCTTTCTGAGTTCGACGGAAGGCCGTCAGGTTCACTTTGATAGAAGGCACTTTATACAAGAGAGGAATAAGCATCCCTTACCTAAGGTGCCTAAGTCCATAGGAAGTAGAATGGGTGCTAGACGAGATATACCAGGGAACTTGTGGCAATCACAGTGGAAGCAGGAGTTTTGTCCATCGAGTGCTCAGGCAGGGGTATTACTGGTCATCTATGAGCAAAGAAGTCTACCAGTTGGTACAGCGGTGCCACGCTTGTCAGGTATATGCAAACATCCCCTGATAACCTCCAGAAAATTTGACCACACTGTTAATTCCCTGGCCTTTTGCACAACGGGGCCTGGATCTGATAAGGCCCTTTCCTATCGCTAGGGCACAAGCCAAGTACGCCATTGTGGCCATTGACTACTTCACCAAATGGGTAGAAGGGGAACCTTTGTTCAAGATCACTGAGAAGAACACCATCATTTTCATCCGTAAGAACATTCTCTATCAACACGGCGTCTCCAACGTCCTAATCGTCGACAACGGGAAGCAGTTTGATAACAAGAGAATGAAGGAATTCTGTAGTGATTGGAATATTGATCTAAGGCTAGCATCCCCGACTCATCCAAAGGCCAATGGTCAAGTTGAGATAGTCAACAAGACTATCAAGAAGTTACTTAAGAAGAAGCTGGGTGAGAGAAAAAGAGCTTGGACAGACAAACTCCCAGAAGTTCTGTGGGCTTATCAGACCATCGCAAAAGTGGCCACAAAGAAAACTCCTTATTTTCTAGCCTATGGGTTTGAAGCAGTGGTTTTGGCCGAAATGGACATCCCTACTTTTCGCATCTCCTATTACAGTGAAAAAGAGAACGAGCAAGTTATGCGCCTAGAGTTAGATTTTCGAGAGAAAGTTAGGGATCATACTCTAATCAAGACAGTTGTCCACCAACAAAAGGTATCCCGATTCTATAACTGAAGGGTATAACCCCGTTCTTTCTAGGAAAATGATCTCGTCCTAAGAAGAATCATCCTCAACACCCAAGTAACATCGAAAGGATCCCTGGGAGCTAATTAAGAAGGATCGTATCAAGTGGTCGAGACAGTCAGACTAGGAACATACAAATTGGCTCAACCAGATGGCGACGTCTTGAGTAAAGCCTGGCACGCGGAGATGCTGAAAAAATATTATCCCTGAGAGAATTCTTCCTCAGGTCAGTCAGTCGAAGCTTGTAACACGTAATTGTAAAATTTATTCTCCTTATGACTAAAAGTGAAGTGTTCAAGTATTCTTCTTAGCATCTTCTTACTTCATTTATGGTGTAAATCTAAGGTTAAGGTTGGCTATAAGCCCTAAAATCCCTTAACACTTAGTCATGTGCATGAAGGTCTATCCGTCCCAGATATCATAAGTCCTTAGGCTCAATCAGGCATCCTTTGTGATTAAGTCCTGATTTGTACTAAGACGTAGTAAACCCTGACCGGGTAAGGTATGTTGAAGGCCTATTCACCTCAGGTATCATAAGCCCTTAGGGCCGATCAGGCATCTTTTGTGATTAAGTCTTGGTTCGTACTAAGGCGTAGTAAATCCTGGTCGGGTAAGGTATGTTGAAGGCCTATCCACCTCAGGTATCATAAGCTCTTAGGTTCAATCAGGCATCTTTTGTGATTAAGTCCTGATTTATACTAAGGTATAGTACACCCTGTCTAGGTAAGATATGTTGAAGGCCTATCCACCCCATGTATCATAAGCCCTTAGTCCCAATCAGGCATCCTTTGTGATTAAGTCCTAGTTTGTACTAAGGTATAGTAAACCCTGGCCGGGTAAGGTATATAGAAGGCCTATCCGTCTCAGGTATCATAAACTCTTAGACCCAATCAAGCATCCTTTGTGATTAAATCTTGATTCGTACTAAGGCGTAGTAAATTCTGGTTGGGTAACGTATGATTGAATGCCTATCCATCCCAGGTATCATAAGCCCTTAGGCCTAATTAGGTGTCATTTGTGATTAAGTCTTGGTTCATACTGAGGTATAGTAAACCCTGATCGAGTAAGGTATATTGAAGGCCTATCCGTCCCAGGTATCATAAGCCCTTAGTCTCAATCAGGCACCTTTTGTGAGTTCTTACTAAGGCGTAGTAAATCCTGGCTGAATAAGGTATATTGAAGACCTTCGAAGATCCCCACCAACGCCCCCTCTCTGTATTGAAATGACACCTGACCCCTAAGAATCTGTAATCATTTTATAAAGAAAAAAAGAAAGAGGAAGCTTGCAAAGTATAGAATTTCAATGTGTATCTCTTCATTAAAAATAAAAGTGTACATGTATCACCTATGCATACAACAAAGAAGAAGAGAAAATACAAATATAGTGGGGTCGGAGAAATTTAAAAAATCCTACAAAAAATATTCTAAGTCTTAAAAATGTACTAGAGAGTCCTTTTTCTTTACTCTGGTAAATCTACCACCTGGTCTTCGACTTGGGGGGTAAGGGCAACATCTCCATTTCCTTGACCTTGAGTGGGGGTAGGGACAAGTTCTTCCTGATTTTCCTGGGGAGTGGGGGCCTCTTTCTCTTCATCAGTCGGGTCCCCTTCTTCGACAACCTTTGTGTCTCCTAGGCCGAAGTCTCAGGTAGCCCCTCTGCAATAGCTATCCCTGAGGACCCCGGGATGTCCCGGCCCAATTGATGGAAGAGCCACCTCAGATCTAACTACAGGTACTCTTGGAGAAAAAGGCGGTTGGTCAGATCAACGCCCATATTTACTCCTTCATCATGCTGAGCCTCGAGTTGGGAGGATACTGCCCATAGCTCTTGAGACCGCTCATCGATACAGTGCTACAAGGTTCTTTTCGCTTCCTCTAGGGACTTGCACTCCTCCCAGACACCCTCGAGCCTCCCTTTTATTGCCTTATAATGGATAACGATCTTAGAGTTTTGTTTTTTCAGCTTGGTGTTCTCATCTCTTATAGTTCAACATATGTCGTTTACTTTTTTGAATCGACCTTCGACTGTTTGCCTGGCCTTCTCAGCTTCTACTTTTTCTTTCTCCAGCACTGTGACCCGGACCTCAACTTTAAACAACCTTTCTTTGTAAGCTAGCTCCTTCTGGACCTATTCGGATTTCTCCGAGAGAAGTTGAGAGTTCTCCTCCTCCAGGCCAGTGATCTTGGCCATCAGCTCCTCCCTCTCCTTGGAGGCGCTCTCCCGGGCCAAAGATAGGGCTTCCTGAGCTTTCTTTTCAAGTTTTTTCACTATATCAAAAGCCCTTTGCCTGACCTGGATAGCATCTTGGAAGTCTCCAACGAATATGTCCAAAATGAAGGCACTCTACATAAGAAAGACACTGGTCAGACAATTATTAAAAAAGATTATTAACTAGAACTCGGATTTTGAAGCAAGGATAATATTCACCCGATGGACGTGAAAGCTCATGGATTCGAGCGCTTCATCAGGGGACATGTTTTCGATCTCCCTACTTTCCCCAGGAAAAACTACTTTCCTGCCCCGATTCAACAAAGAATGTAGATACCCAAAAGTTTTCCTCTTGTTTTCAAGAAAATCTTCTATTTCCAAGCAGAGGCCCCGAATCCTCCGTCGCCTCAATTCTCGGGGGAAAGGGATCGTCAATTTTAAAGAGAGACAAGTCCTCCTGCCCCCGCTCTTGACCTTCACTTACCCCGACCTCCTAGGTTTCCCTGGGGCCAACTGACCCTTTTATATCCTGCCCGGGGACCTAAGCAGTTGTAGCACCATCCTCAACCACCGGGATAGTTTTGGGCGCAGGATCTATAGGGCGAGGAAGAGGAACTATTTTCTTCTCTTTCTTCCTCGCCTTTTCTCGACCTTCTTTCAAGGGCCTCTTGCCCTTGTATTTTACCTGGGACGAGCTGGTCTTGGAGGGGCACTTCTCTGACTCGTCTCTGGGTGGCTCCTTGAAGAAGATACCCTTCTGTTTGGGGGGCTTCCGTCCTTTTGCCCCCTTCTCAGAGGTCCTCTTCGCATTGCCCTTCATAGACCCCTTGCCCTTATCAACCTGGGTCTTCTGTTTGGGGTTAGTCAGCTCCACCTCCTTTGAACCCTATCTTGAAAGCAACCCCAGTAATACATTGATTGTTTTCTGTTTCCTGTCTGATGCAGTACTCTTCATACCTACAGCTGCGCAAAGATAGGTAAAGAAATCAGATAAATTCAGAAAAGGGAGGAAATTTATCCAACTGCATGCATCAAAATAGCACTAAGAATTTTCTACCTTTGTTCATATGAATTCTGATTCTTGTTAACTCATTTCTGGTCACCACTTTCGACACCAGCCCAAATTTTACCTGAGCATCTGCACTCAAAAGAGTTTTGACGTCACAGGGAACCAGAGACTCCACCTTGTTAACCACGTCAATCGAAATCCTCGGTTGTTCCCTGCTGATTTCTGAATAGAAAGAGGTCAGTTAGAATTTCTTCTTTCTTTCTTTCGATAAGCAAAAATTTTTGGATTTTTCAGCTTGTTATACCTAGCTCCCGAAAAGCTGTATGAATGGCCTCCTGAAGAGATCCCGTCTAGTTACTGCTGACCATAAACCAGTGGTCCTTCCAGTCTTTGCTATAGGAAGGATTCCCCTTTAACTTTGGTTGAAATCCTAGGTGGATTTGCAAGTAGTGCCACTCCGGATATTAGCTGGTATTTTTCTTGAGAGTATAGAAATACAGCACCTCATCCAGGGTAGGGGCAGGGGACTTCCTTTCAGTTTTCAACACAAATAGGTCCCCCAAGACCCTTCAGCTATTCAGGGTCAGTTGATAAGGGGAATATCGAAAGCCTTAAACATTCGCGTAAAGTATGGCTGGAGGGGAAACTAAACCCCCAACAATAAGTGTTCCTCATTGAAAGTGACCTCCCCTGATCCTAGGGCACTCGATATTTCTTCTGCTCTAGGGACCCTAAGTCGAATGTCCTTAGGGATATTGTATATTTGGCGGTAAGTCTCCAAATTCGCCTCAGTGATGGTCGAGGAAAACAAATCAGCTTCATTGGATCCCCTGGATTGGGCTTGTCTGGTGGTATTCCTCCCATCCTCCATCCTCCGTGGGTAGGGGTTATAGCATGGGTAGACTTCTTTCAGAGAGCAGTATGTCTTGAGCTTCTTTCACCGGCCATCCCTTGTGAAGAGTTTTTAGTGAAAAGTATGAGAAAAGGATGAAGAATTATGAGAGCAGGAAGTAAAGAGAGGTTTTGAAAGCATAAAAAATCCAAGAAGATGAAGATTTTGCTAAAATGACAGGAGAAAGGGGGTATTTATAGGAGGAGAGGAATAATCCCAGTCGTAGATCTAAACGGATAGGGAATCGCCACGTGTCCAAGACCATTAATACCCCTACAAGGAATGAGGAACCATCAAATCCTCCCAACAGTGCTTAACATGTGGCATATCCCCAACTAAGCATTCAAAAACCATTGAGTACCTGAGGAGCCGCCTTCTCAGGGACAGCTGTTGACAGGTATGATGCGATTTTTGATAGGGACAATTAATGAAGACGGAACGAAGACCCAGGTAGGACACGTCATCAATAATGTAACGGCTCTGTTAGAAGAAAGAGAAGGGATCTTAGGGATCATGAAGGTTCCATAACACGATAATTGCCTCAGGGACCATGAAATTTTTGTGCCATACCAACGGCCTCAGTGATTGATCACTCCATCAGAGAATTCGACTCACCTGAGCCGGTATTTTTTTCTTGAGACGGATCATCTCAGGCATGATTTTCTGACGCGAGCCTTACTAGTCTCACACCAGAAACTGGGGAACTGGATGTTTTGGGAAAAAATATAGGGGTGACATGTAAATGCCCTATCAGTAAAGGATATACAGGTGGTCAGGGGTAATCCTACGCAGTTCCGTCTCAGATACACCCTGTCCCAGGTATCTTCCTGCTCAGGGAATACATAGTCCCGAGCAAATTCTGCTCCAGGTATCTCCCTGCTCAGGGAATACATGGCCCCAGACAAATTCCGCCCCAAGAATCCCTCTTCTCAAGGATTTCATGGCCCTAGTGGTTTTCGTCCCAGGTAATCAGCATCTTAGGAGAATTAATGGTGCCTCAGGATTCTCACCATCTCAGGTGCAACAAAGACTGAATCTCCTTCTCAGGTAAGGCGCGGTCATTCACAGCACGCCTCAGACATCCAACAGCATCAACTGAGACAAGTCGCCTCTCCAGAGACCCGGATAGCTTCTCAGAGGAATTTGCAAGTCATCCCTGATCCGGCCAGGAATTTCTACTCAAAGTATCAACAGACATGTGCCCCCTCCTTCAGATCAAAAATGGGAATGGTTGTTGACAATTGGCCCCTTAAATGCACCCGTCCTATCCTCTGACCATTTTTTTCAAGTGATGGGATGGTGTCAGGTCCATACTCTTACAGATGTGTCAGTACCATTAATGAAATTCGATTGCACATTGTCCCATGTCAGACATCACATCCTTCCTATTCTCCGATAGCACTATATAAGGCAATATTCTTCAACAAGAAAAGAGACCGAATCTTGACTTTTTAGACCTTTTTTCCTGGGATTTTAGGCTGTCCCTCTCTCTCTCGGATTTGGGACATTCATCTTTTCTAACCACTTCCGTTTGGTAGCTTTTGGGGTATACACTCTACACACTTTTCTGCCATCAGAGCTATTTTTGATTTTCTTTCTGTTGTTTTCGTCGGAATTCTATTTCCTTTTTCCTCTATATTATTTATAACTTAAACATCTTTTCGATTTGTTGTCCTTACAGGCTTAGGAGGTGGAGTCTCGCTAGAAATAGTCATACTGTCAATCGCTCTCTGGTGGAAGAATCTCCGTTCAACAACAGCCACATCACCCTCACACCTCACCAACTGAATCATTCCTTGTTGGCTATGAGGAGGGTCTATGGACAATTCTCACACCAATAATTTGAATGTAATTTTTTTTAAAATAATAATAAATTTATTATATTAAAAAATTAAAATAATTTAAAATTTTTAATTTATTAATAAATTTATAACTTGAAGGTATTTTAGTCCAAATAAAAAAAACGATGGCTTCCTGTCCATCGATAACTCCTCGCTTTAAGTAAACAAAATAATGATAATTTCTTTCATTTTCTCTTTCCGCTTCTTTTTTATTTCTTTTATATTTTTTAAATCAAACATATCTTTTAATTAAGGATATTAATTTAAATAAACATATCTTATTTATATAATATTAATAAATTTATAATATTTTTTTATATTCATCCAAATCTTATCTATTTATTAATCATATCAAAAATATTCAATTCGAATATAATTTATTTATTAATCATATTATTTATCTAATAATCGTATCATCCGTATATTAACCGTATTATTGATTTTTTAAATAGATCATATAATATGATACGATTAAATTATTAACTCGATTCTCTGTTCAATTTATTTAATTAATTAATATAAAATTTAATCTATTTAACTAATTATTTATTGAAATATAAACTAAGTAACAAATATAGATAAATAAAATTATTATATTAAATAATTATTTATTTAGACATAATTATTTATTTAACTAATCGTATCTTAATCATATTTTAAATAAATAAACGAATTCAGAATGTTAAATCCAAATCCGATATGATTATTAATCGTGTGATACAAATACGATCCAATTATTATTTGTATTAAAATTTTCAAATTCAAATCCGTTTAATTATATCAAATTTGTATCAAATAATCGTATCATCACCCAAATTATTATCCCTACCTTTAGTATCAATGACAATAAGTAAGAAAAAAAAAATATTATTAAGTTAAAATAATAACTTATAATTTGATTGCAATAAATGGGATAATATAATTTATTTTTATTTTTCCCTTTCATATAATTTATATGAATATTAAAAAAAATTATTACCTATAACAAAATTTTCATCATCAAATAAGTTGACATGTAATTATTGAATTGTAAATTTTTATAATTTTTAAAATTATTTATCACATTATTTTAGTATTATGTATCGATTAGATTGTAATTTTTATAAACTTCAAAATCGTTTGTTGTATTATTTCATTATTCAATAAATAGATATCATTTTATTTAAAAAGTATTTAGTGATAAAAAATTTAGGATATGTTTTAAATTGCATTTGGTATGTAAGATTTTATTATATGAATAAATTATATTAGACATTATCCATTCTCCTAGAGTTCTAGCAGTTTGTAATTGTTTAAGAGAACTAACTTTTTTGGGTTCCATCCTTTTTTAACTTTAAATATAAGTAGTAGGTTAAAAATATTTTTGGAACTCTATACTCACCACTTATCTTACTCTACAAATTTAATTAAAAATACTAAATAGTATCCTATATTTGATCCAAATTCAACAAGAATGTATTTAAGAAATAAACTCAATTATATGGTTATTAGATTAATTAAACTCGTTTCAATAAAAACTTAATTTTATGCTTAAATTAAAACTTGGTTAATTTTAATCAAATATTAATAAATAATTATTTAGAAATAATTATTCAGAGTTTCAAGAGGTTGTCTTGCGTTAGTATAAGTAAGCTAACTTTTTTGGCACTTACTCGTATTTGAATTTGGAAATTTAACAAAAAAATAGAAAGATACATTATTAATCACCCCATGAAAGGAATCCTGAAAATTATGAACAAAACAGAATAATTGTGTATGGCTTATTTATGAATTTAAGAAAATACTGAAGATGCTGAATTATTTGGAAGATTTTTTTCGGATAAAATATAATTAACATGGCCACATGGGAGGGAAGAAGAAAACGCAATGAAAGAAAATACATGGGTTAACAACAACACCATTGGCCCATCTAACAGCCTCTCAGCCTAGTTTCTAGGTCCAACTTAAAATAAAGGTCCCATAACAACATCAAATCATCAAAATAGGTTTGTACTGCATATATGCCCAGTAATTCCTTGGTACATGTATTATTAACACAGCCCATCCGAAAACATAGTTATTTTCCAGAACAGCAGATGATCCCAATTTTCTCGTAGACACAACAGTAACAACTCAAACTACATTGTATTGTAATAAATTAGGCTAAAAGAATTTTCCATGGACAATGATCAAGCACAAAATATGGCAGCTTAATTTACAAATTACTACCATAACTGAAGTCTATAGATATCTTGATTACCTCTAATGAAAAACAATAAAAAAATAATAATCCCTGTTTTCTTATAGCAATCACTTGGTACATAGCTTTGGAAATTTCATGCACGGTAAAATCTGCTTCCACAATGCAAGCGTTATTCCCTAGATAACCGTTGTTCAGCTCATTTAAGTCACTCAATGCAATGAATTTTGGCCAACCCCAGTTAGTGCTCGAGGCATGAAACTAGTGCTTATTTGCAACAGAAAAAAGGAAAACAGTAAAAACTGGAAATTATGCTATTATTTGGATTTAATAATGCATATATTTAAGTATTTGCAAGTGTAGACATTTCAGTTTTCAAGATTTATGCCTATCCGGCTATCCTTCACTTAATCCAAGGTTCGCATCATGATTTCTGCATATATTTTCTAAAAAAGATATTTAATCTTCTAAAATTTAGTTAAAAATATATTTTAATTTCATCAAATTAATAAATACTCTTTTTTATCGTATTCATGAGTGTTTTTTTTTTTAATTTTTTAATGTAATAATTTTTATCTAATTCATCAGTTTTTTATCTAATTTTTTGATGCAACTAATTTAATTTTTATCGGTATATTCGAATTCTAAATTCTGTAATCTCTGCAATAATCGAGTTATATCTATATTAATATTCGATTTTTATACGAAATGGATATTGTACGAATATTTTAAATTAAAATATCTAAAATTTTAAATATTAAAAAAATTAGAATTTATAAAAAATAAGAATATAAACTAACTTTTCTCAACATAGTTAAAAATCTATACAAAAAAAAGTATCAAAAGAAAAATAAAACTGTGGTAAAAGTTAGACATAATTTAACATTTTAGAATTCATGAAAATGAAAAAATTAAAATACAATTTTTTTTTAATCTCATAGTAATTTGTATACTTCACCTTAAATACTTGCATATTATAACAGGTTCTCTACTAAAGTGTATATCCAACCTATAAAACATAATTTTCTTGAAAAGAATTACCATTAAATAAATTATTTTTTTTTATAGTATAGAATCAGTAACTTTTTTTGAATCACCTCTAAACCCTAAACAGTATTCACTCTTTATTTATATACGAATCTTTCAAAACTCCGTATTCGTATTTTAATTAGATACAGTATGAATATTTTCAAATTCAAATCACATTAGAATATTTTTCCTACCTCTGGATAAATTCATCAAAACCCTATTCTAGTTTCAATCCGTGTAGAATCAATGCGTGTCATCATGACCCAAAAGATGTTGATCCCCCGAAGGATGCTTATTTGATCACGAGTAGATATGAAAAATATTGGAATAAATGTGAGAAGACAATTCAGCCAATAATATCATCCAATTATATGCTATGGTAAATATTAAACTTGAGCCCAAGGCCCAATGAACTTTTAAGATAGGGTGACCCAACCCAACCCAACCCAACCCAATCCCATGTAAAAAAATAACTCTCAGGGAGTCGCGTACAGTTGGTAGATAATTAAGATGTTTTTTAATTTTAAAAATGATTCAAATTACATGTTAAGGTGGGATGGGCAGTTATCTACTATTTTTTTAAATATCATTCAAGTTACGTTTTTGATAGACATATTGTTACTTAGAAAAATAGAGAAAAAATATTGAGAGAAAATATAGAGAGAGGGCAAAAACTTTTACATTGTGATTAAAGAAAGATTTTTAATTGTAATTCTTCTCCAGAATGAACTAAAATTTTAATATTTTTACCAAAATCACAAAGGTAAGTTAATTCAAACTATTTCTCATCTAATTTTTCTTATACTTAATGATGATATAATATTTAATTATATAGTGATACATTAATATAAAATCATATGAACAACAGTAGGAGGAGTTTTCGAAGGAATGAAAGCTTGTAAATTGGATGAATGTGAAGCAGAATTAGGAACAAATCAGGATAAGAAAAATGGGTCTCATTAAATTTTGCATGTCTAGCCATGAAAATTCTACAAAACTTTAAAGTATGTTGTTTTGAAAATTAAAAGTAATAGTAGGCAATCTATAATAGCAGGCCAAACCTTCGATGAAATACATCTAGAACAATTTGTTGTTTGGAGCACTTTGCTAGACAAGACACAAAATTAGTACAAACAGGGAATGAACTTGACTCGGTTTAATTAAATTGGGAACATAGACAACATACAACAAGATTTTATGAGAATAGATAACTGATTATTAGACTTGTTGTACAAAGAAAATGAACCAAGTTTGTATCTGTATAAACCTTTGTCAGCCACTCCCATCAATTGCGCCAAACCTTTCACCTTGTCCTTGTAAAAAACAATAATTATGAGTAAACTCAATAATATAGTTATTATCAACTGTTAACTTAGAAATACTTATAACATTCTTTGTAATGACAGGCGTGCATAATACATCTTTTAATACTAAAACATGAGTAGGAGATATATTAAAAGAACCCTTAAGATAATAGAATCATTTAACCTGTGCGAGTCATATCCAGATGCTACCCATTTTCAACAACTAAATTACCATTTCCTCTGAAATCTTCTTGAATGCTCATGTTCTGCAGATCATTAGTTATATGATGTGTAGCTCTGCTATCTAACCACCACCTTTAATCAGCATATCTTTCAACATTGGCATATAACCTTTTGTATTAGCCATGTAAGTTGTTGCATATCTTTGTTGACCAAAGTAAGGTTTTGAAAAATTACTTGTTGCATATATTCCTTCTTTGGCACAAACTCCTTATTAAACCTATAATAACAAATTACAACTGTATGTTCAAATCTAAAACAGATTTGACACAAAGGCTTAGAATTATTAGCACTTTCTCTTCCATTGATAAAGTTACCAAAAACAAACCTTCCACCTTCAGGAACACCTGTAACAACTCCAAATGAATTCATGCCTCGATTATTAACATTCATACCTCTTCTCACAGCTCCGCCTTACATGTTTCTGTGCTGTGAATAATATGCATTATAGTTGCTCTGAATATTATTACTCATTAGATTATGTTGTTGTTCCAGTGTACTATCAAAAGACAAAAATTCAGTATAACCTTTGTATAAGCTAATATCATGATTTCCATTATGATGATCATAAATTAAAATATTGGGAATCTAAACCGGTCTACAAATTCATAATAAATTCTTTTTAAAAACTGATTCACCTAATAAGGTTAGCTTGTCAGCTATGATTTTAATTTCATGAAAATATTCAGAAATTGTCGTTGAATCTTATCTAACCATCTGTAATTGTGCTCTCAATTGTACAACCCTAGTAATCTTGGAACCAAATTGCCTTCTAAAGGATACCACAACTCAAATGAAATTCTACAATCTACAACCATTAAAGATCTTATTCATCCAAATAACATTTGATTTTATCTACGCCAAACTATAAACTCGGGATTTTCTACAAATTGACTTTCAATTTCAGAGAGAACATACCTTTCAGGAGCTTATCTATCACTATTCACCAAATTTTCTAAGTCATTTCCGTAAATTGGAGGAAGTACCTAAGACTTCTACAAAAAATAGTTCTCTTCATCGAGCTTTACTAGAGTGATGAATGAAAATGAGAAATTAATTATCTGATTTACTTGATTTGCATACGATAAGTTTGTCCTTGCCATTTTTCCTGATCTCTGACACCAAGAAAGAATTTGTGAAGTAGGCTAAGAGTATTTGGATTTTGAGAAAATGAAATTTTTTTTTATTCTCTGTGGAACTTGAAGAGAAAATACAAAGTTTTATTCTTTCAGTTTTTGTTACTACAATGGCATCTGCTACAATACAGAGCCATTTATATAAAATGATACTAACAGACTGATAACTCTCTGCCACATCACCTCTTCTAACTGAGTTTCTATTGACTTCCTTCTCAGACAATAGTATTAAAACCTACCAACTATAGTCACGTTCATTATCCAGTGACCAATCCACATGGCCTGTGTTTTGTTTCTTAGAGGGACGATTATCACCGCTGCCGCTATCTTTGCCATCATCACTGCCGCTAATTTGGTCGAACTTTCTTTTTCGAAGAACGCTGCGGCCATTGCTGCTGTTACTTTGGTCATATTTTCTTCGTCCATCATCTGCGTTCTTTGGACCGTCAACCTGCAGTTCGCTCAAAAATTTTAAAATCTGATCGACTTTCTTACTATTCCGATTTAGGGCATCCTTGAGTAGTTTTGTTTCATCCAAAACTTCCTGAAAATGCTGACGTTGAGTTGAATCTTTTGATGGCTTATCTACAAATTGAAAGAATTAGATGGGGTTATGTTCTTATCCGCTTAATCTATTATATTAATTAAAACTATAACAAATTTTGATCTTATGCTCAAGCCTTCACATAAACCAATAAAAATTAAAATACAAATGCATATTGGCACTTCCTCAAAATTAGTTAGCATATTAGCAATAGATCAGAACTTCGAGAGCCAGCAAGCTTCGTAAAATAATGATTAAAAACATTCTAAGGAGATTTAATTAA
>JAVXUL010114823.1:0-17634 GCA_035590515.1 Trichilia minutiflora
ATGTCATCAACATATACTTGCACAATGAGTATGTCATTCTCTTTTGATTTAATAAAAAGAGTTTTGTCAACACTCCCTCTGTCAAAATCATTTTCTAATAAAAACTTGCTAAGTCTCTCGTACCAAGCTCTAGGAGCTTGTTTTAAACCATAGAGAGCTTTAGTCAATTTGAAAACATTATTTGAAAATTTTTGATTTTCAAAATCGGGAGGTTGTTTAACATAAACTTCCTCATTCAAAACACCATTTAAAAAGGCACTTTTTAAGTCCATTTGAAACAGTTTAAAATTTTGAAAACAAGCAAAGGACAAGAGAATTCGGATAGCTTCTAGTCTAGGCATGGGAGCATACGTTTTATCATAATCTATCCCTTTCTCTTGGCTATACCCTTGAGCAACAAACCTAGCTTTATTTCTAACAATGTTTTCATGCTCATCTAACTTGTTTCTAAACACCCACTTGGTGCCTATGATAGAATAGTTTGAAGGTCTTGGAACTAAATCCCACACTTGGTTCCTTTGGAACTGATTTAATTCTTCTTGCATTGCCATGATCCATTCCTCATCCTTTAAGGCATCATCAATTTTGTTTTGCTCTATATGAGACACAAACGTAAGGTTTTGCATTTCCTCTAGTTTTTGAGAAAGTTCTCTAGATGCTCTTCTTGTTTTAATCCCTTGAGAGGGATCAACTCTCTAGAATGATGAGATGCATATTTCCAAGCCTTTGGAAGCTCCCTAGAATGAGTGTCAATATGTTCTATATGCTCCTTGCACTGATTGTCACTCAACCTCAAATCATTCATCTTATTTGATAATTCTATATAATCAATTTTCTCTTTAGCAAGCATTCTCATCACTTCAGGTTCTAGTTTATCAAAAGTAACATGCATTGATTCCTCTACAACTTGAGTTCTCTTGTTATAAACTCTATATGCTTTGCTCTTAGATGAATAACTCAGAAAAATTCCCACATCAGATTTAGGCTCTAGTTTCCCAATATTGTATTTGGTGTTAAGAATATAACAAGTACATCTAAAGACTCTAAAGTGTTTGATTTCTGGCTTCCTTTGATACACCAACTCATAGGGTGTTTTACTTAGGAATTTTTTAATCAACATTCTATTGGAAATATGACATGAGGTGTTAATCGGCTCAGCCCAAAAATATTATGGTAGCTCATATTCATTAATCATGGTCCTACCCATTTCTTACAAGGTTCTATTTTTTCTCTCAGCTATCCTATTTTGTTGTGGTGTTCTAGGTGCAGAAAAGTTATAAGTTATCCCAAATTCATCACAAAAATCTTCAAACTCATGATTAATAAACTCACCACCTTGGTCACTTCTAATCTTCACCAAATTGTAACCAAGTTCATTTTGAATTTTCTTAGAAAATTTTCTAAATGTATCAAAGGTGTCACTCTTATTTTCTAAGAAGAACACCCAAGTGAACTTAGAATAGTCATCTACAATGACATATGCAAAGTGTTTTTTACCAAGTGATGCAATTCTATTTGGACCGAAAAGATCCATATGAATGAGTTCAAGGGGTTTTGAGGTGGAGATGGCATTCTTGTGTTTGAATGAGCTTCTTACTTGTTTGCCTCTTTGACATAGTCCACAAGTCTTATCCGTGGCAAACTTAAGATTATGAAGGTCTTCTAGCATGTGATACCTAGATAGTTTCATAATAAGATCCATGCTACAATGTCCTAATCTTCTATGTCATAACCAAGAATCATCATGCATCACTTGTAAACACACAGAAGATTCAACAACCAATTTATTTAACTCAATCACATAGACATCTCTTGTCCTAGAAGCATGCAAAATATTTGTATTCGCATCATCAAAAATATCACAACTATTTTCCAAGAATTTCACATTATAACCTATGTTACAAAGTTGAGATATTCTAAGCAAGTTATATTTCAGACCATCAACCAGCAACACATCAGAGATTGTGATGTTATTTACCTCAATGGTGCCAATCCCAATGACTTTACCTCTGCTGCTATCATCGAAGATTACATCCTTGCCTTTCTTCTTAGTGAGATGCATGAAAAGCTTCCTATTTCCTGTCATGTGTCTTGAGTATCCACTGTCAAGAAATCACTTGACTTCCTTATCTAAACTTTTCTGCTTTTGTTCCTGCAAGATTGGAAATCATTTACTTTGGTACCCATTTAACTTTGGGTCCATAAATGTTAGTTCTCGACTTAGGAACAACAATATCAACCTTTGAACCTTTAGGAAACCAAATGAGTTTTGGAACTCTGTAAGTTTTGTTCCTAATAGAACACTTGTTGATATGGTGTCCTATACGACCACAATAATGATATGAATGATGAGTACTTATTTGACTAGATGCTTTCAAAATATTTTGAATATGCTTTCTGTTTCGTATTTAGTCTATAACAAATTACAGTCTGGTCAAACACCATTCTTTGGCTACCCAATAATTTGTCTAATGCATCCTTTCCTAAAGTAAATTTAGCGAAAATTCTTTTTAGCTTAGTTATTTCATTATTTAGTTCTAAGTTCTTTGCCTTTTCTACTTTCATTTCTATGTCACACTTACAAGCATTTTCATTTGATTTCAGCAACTCATTTTTCTTTGTTAGCATACAATATTTCTGTTTATTCTCTTTGTATTGAACACAGAGTTTTTCGAAATTAGATTTTAAATCGCCATAAAATTCCATCAGCTCATCATTTATTATGTCATTTTCACTATCTGAACATATATTATAATAATCAAATGAGGATTTAAAAAGTACCTCTTCATCCCTTTTTGCCATGAGATACAAATTGGCATGCTCAGTATCTGATACAGAGGAGTTATCTCCTTCTGATGAGTCATCCCAAGTCACCTTCATGGCTTTCTTCTTCTTCTAATCTTTCTTATTCTTTTTTGAAGGACATTCTGAACGTGTGTGTCCATATTTCTTGCACTCATAGCAAATTATTTCTCTCTCTTTATCTTTATCTTTCTTCCTGTCCTTCTTGAATTTTTCTGGTTTCTCTCCTCTATGAAATTCTTTTCTTTTCTAGTTCTTTCTTCTACCTTTGTCTTTATCGAACATTTTCTTCATTCTTCTAACCATTAGCAGGAACTCATCCTCTTCTGACGAGTTTTCTATAATATCTTCTTCTTCTTCCTTTTCTGTGCTTTTGAGAGCAATGTTCTTCTTTCTACTCTCTCTATCATCTTGATCGTTTTTGTTTGCTTCCAGCTCATACGTCATGAGTGAGCCTAGCAGTTCTTCTAAAAGAAGTTTATTGAGGTCGTGTGCTTCTCTTATGGCTGTCACTTTTGCTTCCCACGTCTTTGCCAAACTCCTCAAAATTTTGTTCACCAAATCCATGTTTGAATATGTCTTGCCAAGAGATTTTAAACCATTTTTTATGTCAGTAAAACGAGTGAACATGTCTTTGATTGACTCATGACTTTTCATTTTAAAAAGCTCGTAGTCATGCACAAGCATGCTTATCTTAGAGTCCCTGACTCTACTAGTCCCTTCATGGGTGAGCTCAAGCATGTCCCAAATTGCCTTGGTTGTGTCACAACCAGACACTCTATTGTATTCTGACCTATCTAATGAACAATAAAGCATATTCATTGCTTTTCCGTTTAGCTGAAATTGAGCTTTCTCTTCAAGAGTCCACTCAGACTTTGGCTTTATTTTTCTCTTACCAGTGTGCTTATCTAAAGTCATAGGAGGTTTATAACCATCCTCTATAATGGTAAGGATTTCAAAATCTAATGTACTTAGGAAGATTTGTATACGTTTCTTCCAGTATGCATAAGCAGACCCGTTAAAGAATAGAGGTCTGTTTGTAGATTGACCCTCTACTATGTGAGATGAAATGTTTGATGAGGATGCCATAAAATCTACTACTCATGGTATTTAATCCTATATAAAGTGAGTTAGGTTCTGATACCAATTGGAGTCCCAGTAGGCAAACTCCAAGAGGGGGGTGAATTGGAGATTTATAAAACTTTTAAACAAAAATATGAAATGGTTGAGTTGAACGCAAATGTAAACTACGAACACAAAAAATCAAATGCACAAGACAAGATTTTTATAGTGGTTCTACTATACATCTACGTCCACTCTTCTCGGTTAAATCCACTCACACTGAGGATCACTAAATCTTTGTTTCATGGGTCAAGAGAAACCCAAGTACAACACCTTCTTTGAATGGGTGAAGGAAAACCACAGATTATAACTTTCTTTCTCAATGGGAAGTGAAACCCAATACAATAATTCTTTTTATCACAGGTGAAGAGAAACCCACAATCAATTGATAGGAATTAATTTTCAACAACTCTCTTATAGAGTAGATGTACAATATGAATAATTTCTCTCACTAGAAATTAATTACAGATGATAGAAATGAGAGAATCAGTAAAGGATTTTCAGAAGAATATTTTCTTGCTCAGTTCGTTGTGTTAATGCTTGTTGTTCTTTTTGTCTTCAAAAATTGACGTTTATATATCTCCCATAAATTCTTCACAACGGTCCTTTTTACCTTTATTAATGGCGGTATTTAATATCTTTGAACTAGTCGTTGCAGACTTGATTTTTGTAAAGGTGTCGATACATATCTTAGGGTATCGATACGTTTAAGTAGTTTCAGCCTGAAGGTATCGATACGTTTTCCATTTGTATCGGAACACTTTGACGTGAACGAGATGAAGTCCGTCATGAAGGTGCTTAATCCTGGCCTCAAGGTATCGATACGTTTGAAGAAATATCAGGGGTATCGATACGTTTGTAAAGAGGATGCTTGATCAAGGCTTCAGGGTATCAATACGTTTGAAGAGCCTTTCAGGGTATCGATACATTTGTGAAGAGGTTTCAAAACGTTTGAGCGTAGACCAAAGGTGTCGATACGATTTTATGAAGGGTTCCGAAACTCGGGCTTTGATTTTGAACTGTGACTAAAATGTGTCGATATGTTTGAGTAATGTATCGATACGTTGGTGCCTTGGTGAGCTTTTCTTGATGCTTTCGTCACTTTTTCTCATCTGCAAAAACATATACTCTTTCCAAGAGAACAAGTGACTTATATGTGTTCATTTAATAATTAAATTCATTCGAATTATCACATATATGCATTTTTGTTACATGTTATTTATTTTGGCATTATCAAAAATAATATAACATAGAAAATTAATTATGCTATATAATCATCAAAAATAACTTAGAGCTATCAATTCTCATGATTATAGAGGATGGTTACAATCCTCTAATGACCACAGATGGGACCACTAGAGAGAGAAAACTAAAACCAAAAGGAGAATGAATACCAGAGGAGAAAACTATATTTCAGTTAAATGGAAAGGCCATGAATATTCTATATTATGTATTAGATAAATCATAGTACAATAGAGTGTTTGGCTATGATACAGCCAAGGCCATATAGAACATGCTAGAGATTACTTATGAAGGAACCAGTAGAGTCAAGGACTCTAAGATAAGCATGGTAGTTCATGACTATGAACTTTTTAAGATGAAGCCTTATGAGTCAATAAAAGACATGTACATATGGTTTACTGACATAATAAATGATTTGAAAGCTCTTGGCAGGACGTATTCGAACTCAGACATTGAGACTAAAATTCTGAGAAGTCTGCCAAAATCATGGGAAGCAAAAGTAACTGTCATTAGAGAAGCTCATGATCTCAGCAAGCTCCCTCTTGAAGAATTGTTTGGTTCACTGATGACATATGAGTTAGAAAAAAACAGAACTGAGTAAGATAACAAAGAAAACGGGAAGAGAAATATGGCTCTCAAAAGTATAAAAAATGAAGAAGAAGATAAGAGTACAGCAACTTCATCAGAAGATGATGAATTCTTGCTAATGGCAAGAAGAATGGAGAAAATATTTGGGAGAGACAAATCCAAAAGAAAGAACTGGAGAAAAGAAGTGTAACACCCGTGTTTAGACCTCGAGCATATATTTGTCATTTCCTACTCCTCCTGTTCATGTATTTGCATTCATTCTATACTTCATACGTGTGTGGGTGAAATTTTATAGTCATTTGGAAAGTCGGATTGGTCATAATGAAGTTTCAAGAATGAAATTTAGAAGCAAGCGATTTGTTCGGACGAATGCAGAATTCGTTCGATCGAATCGGGCGATTCATTCGAACGAAGTCCCAAGACGTTCGAATGAACAGAGGAGGGACTCTCTGGAAATTTTGGAGCAGAATTCATTCGACCGAATAGGAGTTTGTTCGACCAAATTGATCATTTCGTTCGAACAAATGATCGGTCATTCAAACAAATGAGTGGGGAGCTCTCTGACTTCAAAAGTGCCCAAATTCATTCGACCGAATGGATGAATCGTTCAACTGAATTGTAGTTCATTCGAACGAATCCCACGATTCGTTCGATCGAACAGGCATAAAATGACAATTTTGTCCACTTCTATAAGATTCTCCTTTGTATTTCTTAAGGGCAAAATGATAATTTCACCCTTTTTCTATAAATAGAGGTTGAGGGACAAATTTTTCACGTTTTCTTCTTCTTTTTTTCTCTTTTCTTTCTCCTCTCTTGTTCTCTCTGTCTCTTTCTCTAAACTTACCCACTTTTCGTCGAATTTTCAATTTTTCTTTGCAAACGAGTCGTACTCTACGTGCTCTACACGCTTGTAGCAGCGATTTGGCGGTAGAGGCTCCGGATTCGAAAAGAGGAATTTGGGTTTCGAAGGAAACATTTGGGGTTTTTCGATTCTGAGTTAAAATCGGAGTAAACCGATAACACCACGAGGTTCGTAGCATCGTTTTTAACCCGTCTGCATATTCATTTCGTCGTTTTATGCATTTTGATTCGTATGGATTTCACTGTTCATCCGAGTAGATTTTAGTAGATTTAGCACTCGTATTTTAGTTTTAATGCGTAATGTGGATCATAGGGAAGTCGTAAAAGTCATAGGAAGCTAGAATCATGATTTTGAAAATTTGCTGAGTATAAACAGTAACTCCGATTACTGTTTCGACAAGTGCATGAGACCCACTAGTCAGAATCTCGTATATTAATCAAAACAAGTCGTTTTAGCCATAATGTGGGTCCATGTCGATACTAATTAGATTATTAGATGTTTAACGGAGATTTTAGACGGTTACACGTAATAGTCCGAATATTAGAAACCTAAGATTAGTGTGCATTGCATGCATTCGAACTTATATATACATATTGAAACGTATAATGATAGTAATTTTATGTGTGTGGCTAGGCGACGGTTCGAGATTGAGGTATTCGCGTGAGTCATCGAGGAACGAGGGAAACTAGGGAGTGTATACCCTCTCTACACAGTGAGTGGACTCTTTTTGATTTTACTATTTTACTTGAATCCTGTTTTATAAATAAATGATAAAATGCGAAGATAATATAAATATTTTTGCTTAGTAAGATTTATTATGTGGTTTTATATTGATTTCAAAATAATTTGATCTATATATATATTTTTATACGATGATATTGATATAGCTTTAGGGCCATGTTTTGTATTGCATATGATTTATGGCCATGTTTTGTATTGCATATGATTTATGGCCATCGAGCCAATTTTATTTGATATGTGATGATAAGGCCTTTGGGTTGGATTGTGGTATTGATTGTGATTGATGATTATATTGGTCTGTTTGTATTTTTGTTATGATGATGGCTGTGAGAGGCCTGCATTATATGCATTAGTGATAATGGCCTTGTGAGTCGGTTTACTGTGACTACAGGGTGGTAGCCTGGGAGAGAGTTCACTGAGATTTGAGCATCAGGTGAGTGTATAGTGGTAGCCTAGGGTTGACCTGGGAGAGAAGTCACCTAGGCGAGTAGAGGTTGCATAGGTGGACTGTTATATGATTGTTGTGATATTATGATGAGTATGAGATTCGTTCACCTATGAATCTCGTCGAGTTAGTCACGAATGTCATCCCGTGGCTGCTCAAGGTGAACGTCAATGGTGGGCATATTTCCTGAAAAACCCAGCATATTTTATTTCTTGCATTTAAAGCTATTTTATAAACAGCATGTTTTCATTACATATAAAACCCAGTGATGGTCTCGGGACACCCATGGCCATGGTAGTTGCTGGGAATGGGAGCTAGCCCAATGATTTTTATAATGTGATTTGAGAATTTCAAAGCACATAAGTTTTCTCCTGATTCATCAGTCTTAAAAAGTTTACTTTTACTTATTGATTTTTCGATGTTCAATTTTATGTATAAAGTTATATTTTATTTCGTTCACTCACGGAGTATACTTCTGTATACTCACCCCCCTCACCTTCCAGTTTTAGGAAAAACACTAGGTTGAACCAATTGGTGGTGATCGCTCTGGAATTGAAGGCTCAGGTATAGCCATGTTGACTCACTTTGTAGAATCCTTAGCCCACTGGTGGTCATTTCTGTTTTTCTTTTATTTATGAGAATTTTATGAATAACAAACAGATTTGTAATGAATATTTGGAATTTATTTTGGTATGGATTGATCCCCTCAACTTTTATCGGAATATGCACTTTTATTGATTTATGAGCTCATATTTATACATTTGAAGTGTTTGGAAGTGTGATGTGAATTATTTGTGAAAACAGATTTTATGAGTGCCTTACAGGCCTACAGGTTGTATTCTGTGTGATTGAGTACACCCTAGAGGTCTGTGGCGTTTGTCATATGTAGGACCTATGGGTTGGGGTGTGACAGGAAGACTCCTAGAAAGAAGAGAAATTTGAACGATTCAGAAAGAACAAAGAAAAGGAGAAAGAAAATGATATAATCTGCTACAAGTACAAAAAGCCAGAACATACCAGACCAGAGTGTCATAACAAGAAAAATAAAAAGGACTAAAAGAAGAAGAAGGCTATGAGAGTCACTTAAGATGATTCATCAAGCAAAGACAGCTCCTCAGCATCTAAAAGTGAGTGTGCAAATTTTTGTCTTATAATGAAGAAAGATGATGAGGTATTATCTAAATTATCTTTTAAATATTACAGTTCATGTTCTGACAGTGATGATGAACTAATGCATGATGAACTACTTGAATTATATGAAGAACTAAAATCTAACTTTGAAAAGTTATGTGCTAAATACAAAGAGAACAAAAAGAAATGCTTAGATTTAGTAAAAGAAAATGAAGAATTAAAATCCAAAGTAGTCGTGTGCAAATATGGCATATAACTTTTCAAAGTCAGATTTTAGTTCTTCATATAATTCAAGTAGTTCATCATGCATTAAAATCAATACATTAAAAGTCGAGAACAGAGAGCTATATGATGAAATCAGTAAGCTCACAAGAATTTTAGCTAAATTCACTCTAGGAAAGGATGTATTAGATAAATTACTTGATAGCCAAAGATTAATCTCTGACAAAGCAAGAATTGGTTACAAACCTGGCATAAAACCAAATCATTCTCCAAATATTTCGTTAAAGCATCTAGTCAGGTTAACCCCTTTGTTGTGTGTCATTATTGTGGTAGAAAGAAACATTATAACAACAAATATTCAATGAAGAACAATACCTACAAAGGTCCAAGATTAGTTTGGGTTCCCAAGGGTACAAAGGCTATTGTTAATGCTCTAAAAGTTAGACCTAACGTGTATGGACCCAAAGTTAAATGGGCACCAAAGTAAATAAGAGTTTGTATTGTAAGAGCAGAAAAAGAAGAGTATCAAAAGGGAAGACAAATGATTCCTAAACAGTGGATGCTCAAGGTACATGATCGAAAATAGAAACTGTTTATGCATCTCTTAAAAAGAAAGGGGGAGGATGTGATTTTAAGAGATAGCAACAGAGGCAAAGTGATTGGCATTGGTGAAATTAAGGTCAACAATGTTAAAATCACTGATGTGTTGCTTGCAGATGGTTTAAAATATAATTTGCTTAGCATATCTCAACTTTGTGATATTGGATTCAATGCCACTTTTCTTAAGGATGCATGTGATGTTTTTTATGCGAATAATAATAGAGTTCTGCATGCTTTCAGAATAAGAGATGTGTATGTGATTGAATTAGATAAAATTGATGTTGAATCTTTTGTGTGCTTGCTAGTGATTTGTGATGATTCTTGGTTATGGTATAGAAGATTAGGTCATTGTAGCATGGATCTCATTAGGAAGTTAGCTAAGTATGGGATATTTTAAAACCTTCCTAACGTCAAGTTTACCAAGGAAAAGACATACAGACCATATCAAAAAGGTAAATAAGTGAATAGTTCATTCGAGCCTAAAAATATAGTTTCTACACCAAACCTCTTAAACTCATTCATATGGATCTTTTCGGTCCTAATAGAGTTGCATCTTTAAGTAGAAAGCATTAACATATGTCATTATAGATGACTTCTCTAAGTTCACATGGGTATTCTTATTAGAAAACAAGGGTGATACATTTGATGCATTTAGAAATTTCTCTAAAAGGATCCAAAATGAACTTGGTTATCGACTGGTAAGAATTAGAAGTGACTAAGGTGGTGAGTTTGTGAATAAAGACTTTGAGTCTTTTTGTGATGAAAATGGAGTCTTTCACAACTTTTCTGCACCTAGAAATTTACAGCAAAATGAGGTAGTTGAGAGAAAAAATAGAACTTTGCAAGAGATGGGTAGAACCATGCTTAATGAATATGATCTACCTCAATACTTTTGGGCTAAGGCTATAAACACTATATGTCACATTTCCAATAGAGTGCTGATTAGAAAATTCCTAGGAAAAACTCCTTATGAGTTGATTTATCAAAGAAAGCCTAAGATCAAGCATTTTAGAGTCATTAGATGCACATTGTACATTCTAAACACCAAAGACAATCTTGAAAAATTTGAGCCTAAGTCCGATATGGGTATCTTTCTAGGTTACTCCTCCAAAAACAAAGTATATAGGATATATAACAAAAGAACTCAGACTATAGAAGAATCAATGCATATTACATTTGATGAGCTAGACCTTGAGTTGGTTAAAGTGTTGGCTAAATAAAAGGTTGATGAGCTAGATGTGACCAATAAGTTGAATAATCTGAGGCTTGAGGATAGTCATAAGAATGAAAAGAAAGAAACTCTTGAGGATCATGTAGAAGAACCTCATAGGGAACTTTTTAAGGCTTAAAAGTTTGCATCAATTTACTCTAAGGAGTTGATCATTAGTGATCCTTCTCAAAAAATGAGAACTAGAAGAGCATGTAAAAAAGATATTTAAAAATCTAAAAGAAATGCAAAATGTTGTATTTGTGTCTCATTTAGAGCCAAACAACATAAATAATGCATTATTGGATGACTATTGGATACTAGCTATACAAGAGAAATTAAACCAATTCCAAAGAAACCAAGTTTGAGACTTAGTTCCTAAACCTCATGATCATTCCATCATTGACACAAAATGGGTGTTTAGGAACAAGCTAGATGAGCATAAGCATATCATTAAAAATAAGGTTAGACTTGTTACTCAAAGTTATTCTCAAGAGGAAGGAATAGACTATGATGAGACATTTACTCCCGTGGTTAGACTAGAAGCCATACGAATTCTGTTAGCCTTTACATGTTTTAAAAATTTTAAACTTTATCAAATAGATGTCAAAAGTGCCTTTCTGAATGGTTTTCTAAATAAAGAAGTTTATATTGAACAAACTTCATGATTTAAAGATCAAAAATTTTTAAATCACGAGTATAAACTCACTAAAGTCTTGTATGGTTTGAAACAAGCTCCTAAAACTTGGTATGAAATGCCTAATAAATTTTTATTGAAAAATGATTTTGACAAAGGGAGTGTTGATAAAACTTTATTTATTAAAACCAAATATAAAGATATTTGGAAGTACAAATGAAACTCTTTGCAAAGACTTTTCAAAACTTATGAGCAATGAGTTTGAAATGAGTATGATGGGAGAGTTAAATTATTTTCTGGGTTTACAAATTAAGCATAACTAATGATGGCATCTATATCTCTCAATCTAAGTAAGTCAAGGATTTGCTGAAAAAGTATGACTTTCTAGATGGAAGATATATGGACACTCCTATGAGTTCTTTCACCTCTTTAGACAAAGATGACCAAGGCAAAAGTGTAGATCCTAAGACATATAGAGACATGATATGTTCATTATTATATTTGACTGCATCTAGACCTAATATTCTTTACAGTGTATGCGTTTATGCTCGATTTCAGTTAAATCCTAAGGAATCTCATCTGATTGTAGTAAAAAATTTTTTTTGTTATCTTAAAGGAACATCTAACTTAGGATCGTTTTACCCCAAGGATGGAGGTTTCGACATAAAAGGATATTCAGATACAGATTATGGAGGATGTAAAGTAGATAGAAAAAGAACGAGTGATACTTGTTATTTCATTGGTCATGCTTTGATTTTTTAGTTCAGTAAAAAGCAAAGCACGGTTGCTTTGTCCACTACTGAAGCTGAGAACATTTCTGTAGGAAGTTGTTGTGCACAACACTTATGGATTAAACATCAATTATTGGACTATGGCATGAATATTGATAAGATTCTTATCTTGTGTGATAATACGAGTGTCATAAACCTTATAAAGAATCCAGTACATCACTCTATAACAAAGCACATAGAGATTAGACAACATTTTATTCGAGATCATGTACAAAAGAGGGATGTATATATCGAATATATTAGCACAGATAATTAGTTGACTGATATTTTTATCAAATCCCTAGATAGAGAACAATTTTATTGCATTAGATGCAATCTAGGACTCATGTGCATTGATTGATTCGTCATAAGTTGCTTCTAGTGTTGATTGTGTTGAATGCTTTATATGAATAATTTTTATGCTCATGATAATTGATTTCTTGATTCAGAAGTGATTGCAGTTTTTCTTTTGTTTTTGCTCATTTATCTTGTATATCGATATTCTATTGACTTGATAAGGAAATATATTGATACCTAAGTGTTTCAAATCGATTCTCAGTGAATAACCCTTCGAGTATTGATACTTTTCAATTAAAGTATCGATACATTCCTTGCATAAACCTCAAGTATCGATACCCTGACCTCAAAGTATTGATACATCCTTTGCAAATATTCCAAGTATATGTACCTTAACGTCTATGTATCGATACCTAGGCGAACATTGTTTTTTTACGTATCAAAGTATCGATACATTCTCGTCAATGTATCGATATATGCTCTATTTTATGAGTAACTAACAAGAGTTAGTGGGCATCAAATGTGTGTAGAAAGTGTGCATAAAATGCGTGGAGAAAGTGGGGAGATAGTTTCGCCACTTGTCAACCTTTTGTAAGTTGAGTCTGTTCGATAACTACGCCATTAACTGTTACTCAATTGAGATTCTGCCACATGTCATGTCCTTTCAAATTTCAAAAATTATTTGAATTATTTTCATCTTCATCTTTACTTTTTTTTTAAAAGTATCGATACATCTCCCTCCAAATATCGATACATTTCAAATTTTTCACTCAAGTATCAATATTTCAAGATCAGAGTATCGATACATCAGGCTTTTTTAAATAGTATCATCTTCTTCATCACTCTCATTCTCTCACTACTAAATTTCTCTCTCCAACCAAATTATTTCTCTCAAATTTTCTTCAACTTCACTCATATCTCTATTGGTCCAAGCATGAAAGTTCCCATAAATCCTCAAAGGAAGAGATCCCACTGCGAGTTTGATAAGAGGAGAGACATTACACTTTCACGAGAACCGAATCTATGGGGGTTCATCTCCCTAGAGCAGCAGGATTATTTCATGAGATTGTTCATTGATCGTAGAGTATTCCCAGGCCGGGTATTAGATCTTAACTTTTTGCATGCTATTAATTTCATTTATCTATCTCATTTTATAGAGTTTGGATGGATGATTTATCTGACCTTGAGAGGATAATATTATGAGAAACTTGTCAGACTATTTTGCTCTAACTTAGATACTAGGGATCCTCATTCTGCCACTAGGACATACAACAGATTCACCATATGGGTTAGAGGACAGAGATAGTGATAACTGAACTGTCGATATCGGACTACCTTGGTTTGAGACCAGGAGTAGAGCACTATTACCCTAGGAATTACAATGTATTGGATAGCTATAGAGTAATATTTTAGAACCTTAGAGTAACTAAAATTAACTTAAGATCAGTTCATTTAGGTTTGCATGAGCGTACACTACACCTCATTATTTCGTATAACCTAAATGGCAGAGTTGCATAATTTTTTGAGATGACCTTTGAAGACATATGGTAGATGTAGTGTATCATCGAAAGAAGAGCCCTAAATTTGGCTCATTGGATGATCACAGAGATGATCGGGAACACCACCACACGCTCTATTACTCTTTGATATAGGTATACTATTACTCAAATTATTCGACAACAGCTAGGAGATTTGCTATGAGATATGGATAGTCGGACTCAGAACTCTAGTACCTATCTTAATGCCACAACAGTACGAAGGATGGGTTATGCAGAGCAGCCAGATGGCTCATGAGTGATGCCTTCTGCTTCACGTACACATGATCTTCCACACTAGTCACCAGAAGGATATTTCAGAGTCAGCAAGGCCTTTCGAGGTTCCTCTTATTCCTCCTCCCATCTCAGAGTCTTCACCTATTCCTCCTCCTCCTAGTTCTCCACTGATGACGACAACCAAGACATAGGCCAGACCAAGACCTCAGTATCAAAATGGTTAGAGCCTATACCTCAGTTGTCAGATATCTGTTCCATTAACTCTACCACTCTGACATTAGAGTTCAAGATCAAGCAACTTTTGGACAATTTTACTTCCCTTCAGTCGACACTGATGACTACAGTGCACAAGTTGGACATGCACATGAATGAAGCCTATCAGATGATGTATTAACTTGGAAGATGGTTAATTAGCAGCACCGAGAGACGATAGTTAACCACGCGGACCTTCTCATCAAATTAGATAACATTGATGCTAGATTGAGTTACCCAAGACCCTCTGTAGAACCTTACACAGGACCTCGACTTCTACCTACTGAACCTCAGCCGCCATCGCACTATCGTCCATCTGTTCTGTGCCCTCCTCCTGCTGGATATCGGCCCCTTATGAGACAAGATCATCCTTTCAGCCCGCTCCTATTGACTCCTCCTCTTTCGACGAGAACATGGATCCTGAGTTTGCTGAGATACTTCGTCAATACGATCACTACCGTCATCCTTGATTTCTTTACTATTTTTCATTTATTTTCTGGATGATTATTTTATTTTGTCTAAATTCTGGATGATTTTCTACTTTTTTCTAGATGATTATTAGTTATTCATTGTTTGATGCTTTTGTTTAATTCCATGCATGATTCTCTTTATTTATTTTTTGATGATTGCTATACTTTCTTTCTTTTTTGCTTGCTAACAAAAAGGGGTAGAAATGGCATTATGATGTTATATGCTCTTAAGGGGGAGATGATTTTATTTTATGCAAATTTTTTATAACAAATCAATTTTGTTTTATCATCATAAAAAAAGGAGGAGATTGTAGATTTTATTATGTTTTTGATGATGCAATTAAACTTAAATAATGTTGATATTGATGTTAAATGTATTAAACAAAATTGATAGATGAATTATAGACCGGTTTAATGAGTTGACAATGAAATATTTTTGAACTATTGTTTAAAATCATTAAATATGTAAATTTTACAATGTTTAATTCGTCCTTGAATTAATTTAAAATAGCCATATTATACTTATAATTTTTGTGTCGAGAAAGGTGTTAAATTTGTAGGAAATTGACCAAAATATTGATACATAGGAATACAAGTATCGATACATGATGCTCCAGAAAAACGAAGTATATCAATACATAAAAGATAAAGTATCGATACATGCATGATACTATTCACATATCGATATATCAAAGGACAAGTATAGATACGTGACTACAAGGAATAGCACATATCGATACCCAAGTGCTAAGAGAGTCAAAGTAGCGTGAAAACATGTAAAATATTGATACATGAAAAAAGAAGTATCGATACATACATTGTACAAGAAATAAAGTATCGATACTTTTAAGGGCAAGTATTGATACGTTGATGGAATCAAAATTCTATACGTAAGCAAATATCGATACATAAACTCTGAAGTATCAATATATAAAACTATTTCAGCAAATCTTCAGCAAAGTATCGATACACAGATCAAAGGTATCG
Source organism: Trichilia minutiflora (assembly GCA_035590515.1). NCBI lineage: Eukaryota > Viridiplantae > Streptophyta > Magnoliopsida > Sapindales > Meliaceae > Trichilia > Trichilia minutiflora. The sequence goes on from JAVXUL010114823.1 coordinate 16,148, forward strand.
ATACATGCATGATCTGTATACTATAACGGCTAGTTTCAGAGCATTAAATATCATCATTAATGATGGATTCAAAGAGTCGTTAGAGATATCTAATGCAGATATAAATACAATCGATTTTGAAGAGACAAAAAATGTTTTTGAAAACTTTATTCAGAGCACTGTATTGAGAAGAAACATTCCTCTACATATCCATCTAAATTCTCTCTGTCTTCTACTTGTATTAATTTTAGTAAGAGAAAGCTTAAGCAAATTATAAATATACTCTGTTAGAGAGTTTTTCTTGTAAACACTCTGATTTTATCAGATATTTGTTGGGTTTTTCTTCATTCGTGATAAGGAAAAACTGTATTAGGTTAGACTTCACCCGAATCAAGAAGTTATATTTATTGGTTGCCCTTCATCATTCAAGAAGGAGTTGCATTTAGATTTCTCTTGACCCGTAAAAATTAAGATTTAGTGATCCTCAATATGAGTGGATTCAGCCGAAAAGAGTGGACGTAAACTTGTAATCGAACCACTATAAAAATTGTTTGTGCATTCTTCTTTCTCTCTCATTATTTACTTTCTGTATTAAATTCACTTGCACAAAAAACATTTTAATATGCATAAAAGCTCAAAAATCTAATTCACCCCCCTCTTGAATTCTTCCATCTAGGCCTTCAGCTCTGTTTTCTAAAACATGAAAATAAATTTGCATGCTATAGGATCTAACAAATGAATTGTATATGGAATTAAAAATTTTGCCCTATATGATAGTTAATTCTTTGTTGTCTTCGTATGATTTTTGAAGCTTGAGAAAACCAAAATAACTCCTCCTCTATCAAGTGATGCCCTTGGCTTGCTTTTTTCTCTTTTAGTTTTGTTGAATTCAATCAAACCATTTTGATTGAATATGGTTTTTTAAACAAAAATCCTAGGTTTTTAATCTTTGAAAACACTTTTCAAAGTTCGAAATTGCCCTTACACCTAGCTAGATCACTTCCTAAAGATCCTGAATCACTTTTCAATCAACCAAAATGATCAAGAATTGATCGCTTATGGCACCATGAAAGGGACGACAAACATAGAAGAAAAAACCCAAATTGTTTTTCTATTTTTCTTTTCTTAAAATGAAAAATTAAAATCTAATTTCTTTATGTATATTTTCTAATTTAATTAACCATTAATTAAAATAAAATATATGAAAATGGTGTTGCCAAATGGATGGATAATATTCAAACACATCACATGTGTATCCACCATCCATGTGTTAATAAGGTGTAAGGTTAAGATTTAGCCACTTGTCAATATTTTATTTGTTAGGATAAAATGTTAACATACATCACTTATTACATTATTGAGTTTAAGTTTGTTAGTGTATATGCCCTAGAAACCATTCGTGTTATCGGTTTCAGGGCTTTTGATCTTGTCTAAACCTTATATTTATTAATAAAAGAAATTGTTCTTTATTTACATACATTAGCTGCTTCCTTTATTTTATTTCATGC
>JAVXUL010114834.1:0-17634 GCA_035590515.1 Trichilia minutiflora
ATTATATTTGTTTGAGGCTTGTAAAGATTTGTTAGACCAATCCATTAAGATTGAATCAATTTATTTGTGGTAATACTTTACTTGTGGTGGGTTGAAATTTTGTGGATATTGAAAAATATACCTTGTTGCTTTAAATTTTTAGAAACCCAATTAACACCCCCCCCCCTCTTGGGTTGCCTTAGTGGGATTTCAAATTGGTCTGTATTAGTTTCTACACATTAATAGCCCATACCCAATAGATTTCTCTAAGGCTCATATAAGATCACTTAATAGCCTTATTCAATTAGATAGCATATAATATAATTGTTATTTAATATCTTAGCCCACATATAAAAAGTTAAAACCAATACTTACAAGAAGTGTTATCACCTTGATTTGCTCACTCTGCTTAAACTGAACATCAAGTTAAACAAATATTGTGATAATATGAGAGCAGCTTCACTCTAATCCAAACCTATCTTTTATGAAAAAACAAAGCATAGAGAGATAATGTGTATTTTGTCCGGAAAAAGAAAGCAGATGATATTCTTGAGGTCAGATATGTGCCAATCAAAGAACAATTTATAGACATTATAACAAAGGCCCAACCAATTGAAAGATTTAAAGCTTTAAAAAGTAAGCTCTATATGTCATTTCGGACGACTGAACTTGAGCTTGATCTTGGGGAAGTGTTAGGAAGTTAATTAATTTAAGAGCTATATTTGTACATTAAGCAAACCTGCACTTCAAGGATCAGGATTACCAAAGGACCACCTGTATTATGCATCTAAGATATTTACAACTCTCCATTTGCGCATTGCACAGCCAACGATTGACGAGCTATAGAGAAATGATTTCAGACCATTCCTATCCTTTTGGCCTCTTTTAAATTGTAATAGAAACATTGTATTCTGTGTGCTAAAGAAATTAAAAGTTTGCATTTTTCGTTCACTCTTTTTGTTTCTTCCATTTTCAACTGAGCTTGATTTAATACTAATTTTTGATCTTTTCGTGGACACTTCATCAAATTTGCCATTCTATCTTAGTCAAACTTAATCCACATCTATCGTGCTCTATTTAATACTTGTTGGATCTTTTTTGTCATTGGATGGGATCTATTATTATATGAGAGATTTATTACACATAATAATGGCGATACAAATTTTTTTATATAAATTATTGTATACAAATTAACATAATAAAATAATATCAATTAACACATGATTTATATTTTATTAATTATGTTATTTTTATATTTTTGTTATCATATTACGTTAGTTTATATACAATAGTTTATATAAAAAATTATACTAAATTGTTAATTGCCCAATTTAAAACGAACTTTTGTTTGTTCTACTTAAAAATATTATGTGATTTTAAAACATCTTTGTATGCTTTTTAATAGACTGCAAGTTCCTTGATTAGTTCTTTATAAACCTACACAAACTAAAAGAAAAAAATTTAGATGCGTGAGAAAAATATATTAAGATAACTGTGCGCTTTATATATATATATAAGAAAAAAATTAGAGAAAGGTTTAAGTAGGATATTTCAAGAAAAACATATTATTTATTTTGAATTTTATCTTTTATAATGTTGTTAATCAATTTTAATATATATATATATATATATATATATATATAAATATTAAATTAATTTTGTCTCTTCCTAAGACGAAAATAGGATCACAGTTTGCAGTCCATCAAATGCATTTACTTAGGCTATGTCAATTCTATGTACTTTTTCTTTTCTTTTCTCACAACATGATCCTTGTACAACACTGTAAATGCGAAAGTTAATCAGAAATATATCAACTTCCATTCGACCTTGTACTATACGAAGAATTTATGAGCCTGAAATATTAGCTTCTAATAATTCTTATTCTTTAACGGGTCCAGGAAATTTGTTAGCTAGAATTGGCTCTTTGATTGCTCACTTATTGAATGAATTATCTCCTACTACTGTGCCCCTGCTGTGAAAGTAGGTGGCATATTAATTCCCTTACAGCTCAACATTGAAAAAAATTTATTGGATACAATTATATGTATATAATAGTTTTTTTTATTGTATGATTGTCGTTTTCCTTGGATAAAATTATGTGTATTTAGTTTTGACACCTAGGTTGGCTAATTTTGCTAGGACAATTCAACCCAACATTGATTTATTTTGCCCACATGACTATTAATCCATGGCCATCGATGGGTTGTCTCAATTTAAATAAGCACCTACTAAAGTAAAAGCGTTTGTGCAAATTGAGTCGTTTCTTATTTTTGTGGTCAAGAAGTTTTTGTTAAGGGTTTTGCAGTGGTTTAGGTCAACAATGTTTTTTTGGGGGGCGTCGATTTATGTTTAATTTTGAAATAATAAATAGGTTAAAAATATGTTTATATTTTACTCTATTTTTATTTTTTCAAAAAATTATTTATTATTTTTATTACATTTTATTTTTAAATGCGCAGCTGAATGATCGACAATAATACAGACAAGTTACTTTCTTTTTTTTTGTTCAGTTGTATTTAAGTTTGGAATGTATATTAAATAGAGTCTTAAAAAATCTATTGTAACATTTTAATCTTCAATAAAAACAACAAATTGTTTCAACTTTACCACAGTAAATTATCATCCAACCTCACTCACTTAATGTTCGTCACATGGCTCCTTAAAGACCCATGCCTTTTTTTATATAAGCATGCAATGAAAGCACTATTAAATCTGGCTCGGTCAATTATAGTGACAGTTGGGTCTAATAACACTTAATATAATTATTATGAAAGAGACCAATAATCAATCCAAAACCCCACCAATTAACTTGTTAGATAAACAAATTTCTTTGTCAATATATTTTGTGTCGAAGACTCATTTTCAGGCATGTTTTATATATAATTAATAATTTGGTGGATTATGACGTTAATGTATGTAAATTTTTTGTTGAATTCTGTTTGGTTCATAGATGATTCTAAAAATTAATTCATAAAATTACATTTAGTATAGAGTTGAACTTTTTTTTAATAACATTTGTATTTTAATAATAATAATAATAATGAATTAAAAATATAAATTTTTCATAAAATTAACATTATAACTAAAATTATAGAATTATATTATTGTTATATAGCTTATTGGAGCTGCGGTAACAAATTTAGATAATATGCGAAAAAATTTCATTAAAAAAATACTTAACAACAACAATAAAGTAAATTAAAATTAACAAATTAGGCCCAACACAAATGACTAATTATTTAATCTTATTATCCAATTAATTGATAAAAAACACATTATCACTTGGATACAAGCTAAGATATTACATTATCTCTCTCTATATATAAATATATAGATATAGATATAGATATATAGATATATAGATATTATAAAGATAAACAAAGGATTTAGACTTCGTTTAATATTGCAGGGAGAAAATTTTTAAGTAGAAATATTATTGGATAAAAATTTTAAATATTGTATATCAATATTAAAATATATAAATCCTACTAAAAATAGCACAAGCGTTATAATCCTAAGCAGAGGCTTAAGCTAAGTTCCATAGAAACGATTTAAGTTGAACGAATTGTAAGTACAACGAAAATAAGTTAGTAAAAGTGCATATAATTTTTTATAGCCCTTCCATATAATTTAGCATATTACAAACATACTTTTGCCGCCGCTATTAATTGAAATTTGCTTAATGAAAATCTATAGTACAGTGTACCATGTGTTGAAAGTGAAACAAAGACAATTTGGTGCATTCATATTTGCTCAATAATATAATATTTTGTTGACATATAATTAATAATCCTATCACCGTCAAAATTGCTTTTGATGTAGAGTGAGGTTAATTAATCAAAATCTAATCTGTCGCACTTCTTAAGATATGAAGGAATCTATTGATTCAAAAAGGGAAAATTCTGACCCACATTACCCACCTAACATCCCCGATTTCGTTCTTGATTTCGTCTACTATCAATTTCTTTTATAATTCTCACGTTGCTCCCATATATTATTTTTAACATGCACTTTGATATTTAATATTCTGTTTTTTCGAATTTATAATCTGGCACAATCTATACATTTTCTTAAATTTGTAATTTATAAAATTAAATATTTGCACCGGAGAAACACTGTTTATATATAAAAGCTTTTAATTTTATTCTGACAGTAAATCTGTCCAGTATGGATTGCTCGAGTTGTACCCAATATGCCAACTCTTCTTGATTTTTAACTGACATTTGAAATTGACTATATTAGCAACGGTATAAGATGATCAATAATTCATTTCAATATAAGAAATTAAATAAAACTATCATTAACATACTGATCGAACTGAAAAATTTAGTATGTGTCAGTCTTTCTATCTAAAAATTTAGTATGTGTCATTCTTTCTATCTTTCCCTAGTTATGGCAGCCCTTATCTAATCAACTGGCGGTAGAACTAGCCATTAATACCGTGTCAAAATGTAGCCAATTCTAGACAATTATATATAGCCATTCATGCTCGTTTCATTCATACCGAAGCAGAAGTTAAGTATATACACAAACCTTACGTATACACATCATTTTGACTTGAGGTTTTGTTACGTCACCAACTCAAACAATGAATCGATCATCAAATATTTTCTCTTCTTGGTTGATTTTAAGTTTGGTTGTAACTCTGGGAAGTGTTACTCCTCAAGCCGATGCTAGGGCTTTCTTTGTTTTCGGAGACTCACTTGTCGATAACGGCAACAATAACTACCTTGCTACCACTGCTCGTGCTGATTCATACCCTTATGGTATTGACTATCCAACTCGCAGACCTACTGGCCGTTTCTCCAATGGACTTAACATCCCTGACCTTATCAGTAAGTTTATTATATGTGTGAATATGAATGTTTTCTACTGTATCTAGTAATATTATTACTGTTCATCATCAATGCTGACAAAATGTATTATCAGGTGAGTCAATCGGCATGGAATCCACATTGCCATACTTGAGCCCAGAACTCACCGGGCAAAGGCTACTCGTCGGAGCAAACTTCGCTTCTGCCGGAATTGGAATTCTTAATGACACAGGAATTCAATTTGTAAGTACAATTTATCAATGAAATCTTATATTTAATTTGATCATTAATAAGTTTCATTGTCAGTGTGGTTAGTTTATAGCTGACGTTGAAATCTTTGCATGTTTGTGATTTGTAGATTAACATTATCCGAATCTACAAGCAACTGGAGTATTTTGAACAATACCAACAAAGAGTCAGTGCACTTATTGGACCTCAGCAGACCCAACAATTAGTGGACCAATCCCTGGTCCTCATTACACTAGGGGGCAACGATTTCGTTAACAATTATTACTTGGTGCCCTTCTCTGCAAGATCTCGCCAGTTCTCTCTTCCGGATTACGTTGTATTTTTAATCTCTGAGTATCGCAAAATTCTAGCGGTAATTTCCCTATTCTTCTTATATCATTATAAGGATTGTCTTTTCATTGACAACACTAATTTGGAGCCTATGCTTCCACCAATATCAAAGATTTTTAAGTTTTTATTGGCCTTAAAACAGTAGAAAAACAACATAGTAATTATGTGGGGACAAAATAAATCACTCAATTTATGCTAGAGATATCATATTTGTTCTATTCTTAGTGTGAGCATAGAGTAATTTATTATTGAATTTAATTCTTGGTTCGTATGGCCAATGTTTAAATTGCTGTTTCGATCCAAAGCTATTTAAAGCATGCATAAAAGAGAGTTTTCGCATTAAAGGATACGATTATATCTCTCGAATTGACTTTGATATCCTTACATATTCAACATCACATACCAAAGTACATTTTGTTAATTAAAGAGACAATAATATATTCAGCCCTCAAAATAGAAGTAAAACGGCATTTTCCCCCTTACTTTTAAAAAACTGACATCTACACTTCCGTTAATTTTTCTTATTATTTATAATATTGAATTAAGAATATAAATTTTAATGACTCAAAGTTTTTATTTACAAACTCTCTTTAATATCCAGCTTTAGTCAGAGAAGATCTAAATGAAATATTAATAAAGTTTTCGATTTTGAATTATAATTTCATAAAAAATAAACATAAAAGGTATGATCTTGAGAGCCAAATTGAGGAAAAAGGTTAGAAATCATATTTTATTGATAAAAGGGTGTGTAATTGTCAGTTTTTAAAATTAAGAGAGTGAATATGTCATTTTTACTACACGTTTGCGGCTGAATAAATCCTTTTTCTTTAATTTAAATGTGCCTAATGGTTCAATAATAAACGTTTTGGTGCGTAACCTAACGCTTTCAATCCAAGCAGAGGCTGTATGAATTGGGAGCACGTAGAGTTTTGGTTACAGGCACAGGACCATTGGGTTGTGTCCCGGCAGAACTTGCCCTTCGTAGCCCAAATGGTGAATGCTCAGTAGAATTGCAGACAGCAGCTGCTTTGTTCAACCCTCAGCTCACTCAAATGATAAGCCAACTCAACAATGAAATCGGATCAGATGTTTTTGTAGCTGTAAACACTCAACAAATGCACATGGATTTCGTTAGTAACCCTCAAGCTTATGGTATGTCTCTATAAATATATATTTTCATTTGAATTGCAAACTTTCTCCCATTATTAATTCATAAAAGCTAGATCCAACAACCGAACGGAAATTTGGTGCAAAAATATAATAGCTAGTATAATAAGGACAAGAGCTGATGAGTGATGGGGACCACACTGACTTTCAGCATCAATGATGTTCTTTGAGTGCCCTACCATATCTGCACATACATTAATGCATACTGATTTGGGATTAAAAAATGGACCATAGGGTGTTAAAAGGATAGTAGGTTCTTTCTTTATCATATTTACTACTAATAAATGCAGTTATACTTTCTACAAAAATAAGAAACAAGTAATAAATTTATAAAATAAAAAATAAAATGCAATAACTCTAATTATTCTCACTTTTATCTTTATAGGTTTATCTCATCTACTTTTTGTTTTCTTTATACATACTATAAAGTAAATTTTCCTCGGACGTTTGAGCAATAGGCCAACACTGACTCAAGGGACGGGACCAGCATTTGAATTGTAAAGGGGCCAAACTGTTAAGATCATAAAACATCAGAAGTCAAATTATAAAAAGAGTCTGTTTTTTAAGGGGGCTCAAATATAATATTACAAATATTTCTTAAAAGAAATTCGAGGGCCTGCAGGGCAGTAAGCAGCTCGGCCCCTCACTGAGACAAAAATATGAAAGTTATGAGCGCGAATGGCATTATATACCGTAGTTGTCCTAGCATTAAGCTACGGATTCGAGTCCTTTTTGGAGGACGGGCTTTTGGAGTTAGCTCACATAATGCTCCCAAAAAATTTTTATGCATAGATTTAACATCTTCATGGTTTCATTTCTTTCACAGGGTTTATTACATCAAAGATAGCATGCTGCGGACAAGGACCATACAATGGCCTTGGCCTATGTACAATTGCATCCAACTTGTGCCCTAACAGAGACGTGTATGCGTTTTGGGATCCATTCCATCCATCGGAGAGGGCCAACAGAATAATCGTACAGCAGATTCGTACTGGTTCAACCCAATACATGCACCCAATGAATCTCAGCACCATTATGGCTTTAGATTCAAAAGTCTAGTTAATTAATTAATTAAATGATCATAATCCTATTATAAATTAATTAATGTCAGTGTTATTTTCGTTTCTTCATCGTTGAATACTGTATCCCAGTTGGGCTATTAATTGGTGCGTCAGAGAATTTTTTACTTTTATGTTTTAATTGAATTTGTGTGCAAGCATTTGTGGAATAGTGTTAAATCAAAAAATAGCTTGGTTGTATGTTTGTATTTATTAAGAAGCAGATTCTTATTCTTCTGTGTTTGAAGTCTATTTGCTGCTCTTTATTATTATTTGTTGTTTATATATGTTTCTATTTATTAATAAGTAGATTCTTATTCTTCTGTGTTTGAAATTTATTAGTATTATTATTATTATTATTATTTTGTTTATTTAATTCTTGGATGTGGATCCTCTTTTTTTGTTGATCTTAATTATCATATAAATCTATATTTTGATGATAATAAAATAATATATTCAACCAAATTAAAAAAAAAAAGATTTCTAAGAGTTTTAAAAGATTAAAGCTTCAAAAAAATATAAGAATTCAAGGACTCAAGACACAAGTATAGGATATTTTTATCACAAATCTTTTTTATATGTCTATGTGTGCGATTGAAATTTTGACAATTAAGTAAGCTCAAGAATATTTACGATATATTTAAAAATATTTCTTTTTATGAGTCAAAATATTTTTTCATGGCAAAATATATTGATTTTAAAGTTATAAAATTTGAACCTAATTACCATATTTTCAAACTTACAAATTTTGGGCTAAAATATTATATTTTCAAAATTGCTATAGTCTTATAGTATATAAACAATATTTGTAAATAGTGTATGAATAGTATTAAGTAGAATGAATCTTCTAATTGATTCGAATGAATAGTTCTATAGTGAACATGCTACAGTATTACAATGGTTGAACAATATCCTCGATAGAATGCATTTTTCAATTCATTTGAGCAAATTTTGTGCAATTTTCTAGCATTAAGTTTGTTTTCAATTCACTCGAACGAATCCTTCGATTTGGTCGAATGAATTCTTACTGTTTTGAATTTAAATTGCTATTTATGTCTCTAATAACTATATTTTCAACTCTAATTATAAATTAGTCATTTTTTTATTTTGTAAAGAGAGATTACAAACATATACGTCTTATTTCATATTCTTTGAGTCCAAAAATACATTGGAGCTTACAATTGTCAAAAATTATAAATCATATATATGCACTTCATTTGTTCAAACTCTTTATAACAGAAAGTTGTAAAGGATATTTCCCTGTTTTCTTTCGATCATTTTAAGTGTAAAGACTTGGATTGAGAAATTAAGTCATTTGGATATAATCACTTGTAAAAATTTAGAGATAATCCCGTAAAATCTTCGGTTATAAAGATTTGGAGAAAAACCTATAAAATTTCTAATTGTAACTAAAAGCCTTTGGTTTAGAAGGCTTAGATCAGTAAAAAATCTTCAAGTAAAGCCTGAGAGAGTGGATGTAAGCAAGGGTGACTAAACCACTATAAATAAGTTGTGTTAGTTGTCTTTTTCTCTTACTCTTCTTAATTTGCAATTATTTATTTTAGTATGATTGTGTTATTGTAATTTGTTATGGTTGGTGAAAATTGGTTAGTATAATTTCTTAAGATTGAATTAATTTATTAGTGATGGTTATATAATTGTGGTGGATTGACTACTTGAAGTTATTGAAAAATATACATTAATTAGTATTGAATTTTTAGAGACTCAATTCACACACACACACCCCTCTTTCGGGTTGCATACTTAGAATTTCTATTAGTATCAAAGTAGGTGCTCTTGAATAGGACTTAATTGTCTAAGAGTTATTAATGGCAAACCTACGACAATTGGAGGGACAATCCATCACTAGGCCTCCGTTCTTTAACAGAAACAACTATACATATTAGAAGATTAGGATGGAAATTTTCCTACAAGCCACCAACTTAATGCTTTGGAAGATGGTGAGTGAGGGTCCTTATGTTTCTAAGAGAATAAGTGATAAAGGAGAGAGTATACCCAAACCTGAACGTGACTGGGATGAGATTGAAATGAGAAAAGTGTCCATAAATGCTAAAGTAATAAATACCTTATATTGTGCAATTGATGAAAAAGAGTCTCACAGGACATCCGAATACGAGTCCATTTATGATATTTGGCAAGCATTTGAGATAGAATATGAGAAAAAACTCTCTAATGACCATTTTAAGGATAGAGAACAAGAGAGTATATTGGATGATGAGATCTCAAATGAAGTTGCCAACATGTACTTTATGGCGATAACCGAAGAAGGAAGCTTTTCAGATGTTGACAGCATAATCGAAAATGCCAACATATGCTCGATAACCGTTGATAATGATGAGGTAAATGATCTTAACCCTCTATACTCCTATGATGAATTAATTGATGCATTTAAAGAATTGCATAATGATTTTGAAAAATCGCACTCTTAAAAAGAAAATTGATATTTTATCAAATGAGATTGTTTTCTTGAAAGAATTAAATGATGTTTTTGAGAAGAAAAAGAAAGAAAACTCACTAGAAATTGAAGGCCTTAAAAAGAAGTCAATGATTTAAATGAAATTGTTTTAAAATTCACCAAAGGCTAAAAGAATTTGGAACTTCTTTTAAGATCCCAAAATGTGTTTCTGACAAAGGAGACATTGGATATAAACCTTATGCTAAACAAAAGCTTTATAAGAATTATTTTGTCAAACCTTTTCCTAAAGTAGAAGTCAATGGCACTTGTAACTATTTTAATATTTTTGGGCATATTAGTCATAGGTGTTTTATTAAGAAGAATGCTTTGGGGATAAATATGATTTGGGTTCCTAAAAGAACCAAAACTAACACTCTATGACCCAAAAAAATTTAAGTACCAAAAGTTTTGACTTGATTTTCTTTTGTAAGTACCAAGGAGTTTGAAATAACTCCTTGATAGTGGTTGTTCGAGAAATATGATGGAAGATATATGTCTACATTCAAGCTTAACAAAAATGAAAGATGAAGAATATGTCATTTTTTAGGACAACACTAAAGGAAAGTCATTGGCTCTAATTATATAAGTAATAAAATTCTACTATGATTGAAAATATTATGTTGATTAAAAATATAAGGCATAATTCTCTAAGCATTAACTAGTTATGTAATGAAGGTCATAAGATGATTTTTGACTTTGCACTTGAAACTTTTAATTTCAAAACTCTTTTGTTTATAGGTGATGTTTGATGTTATGAATGTATGGCTATTTTTAGATGTTTTCATGATAATTATAAATTTCTTTCGTCATTCTGGATGTTCATAGTTGTGTTAAGATGAGTGTAGAACTACATTTTATAATAAACCACATTTCAAGCTCAAGGACCTTTTGCTTATTTTACCCTAAAATGGTATTTTTGTCATTCTCAAAATTTTATGTTCAGGTGTATTATTGGTTAAATAAATCCGTATGAAGGATTATTAAGTGATTTGAAAAGTTTTAAATGAAATTTTTATATTCTTGAAAAGTGTTCTTAAGATTTTAACTACATACTGGAGTTTTCGAGCTAAATTTTCATTTATCAAGAAGTTTGATTGATGAGTAGTTTCTTTTTATAAAAATAGAACAAAATAAGGATTTCATAAAATCAAATATAAGTTTAAATCTGATGTCAAATGAGAGAGAATAGAAGTCAAGAATATGGTAGGTCATCATTAGGTTTCATAAAGATTATTTGTATTGACATTTAAACTTCTAACCTAATTCTCATTGATCGAGATAGAGTTTTGATACGAGATTTATTTCTACTAAAAGAGAAAAGAATTAGGAGTATATAAAAAAAAAAGTGAAATCAAACCTCGAATGAGAAAGAAACTGGCATTAGAATATAAAGACTTGAATGATATTTTTCAAGACTCAAGGACTAAATGATATTTGCCATTAAAACCAAAGTATCGATACTTGGCCTAAAAGTATCGATACTTGGGCACAAAAATATGTTCTTTTGAGTAGAAATCGATATTTTTCAGTATAAAAAATATAAGTATCAATATTTGGCCTAAAAGTATCAATACCTTGGCACAAAAAACTCAAATTTCATGGCATATATCAATATTTTTCAATGAGAAAAGCATAAGTATCAATACCATTTGGTAAAGAACATTCACCGACTTATGGAAATAAACATCTAACTTAAAAAAAAGACCATTTTATCCATTTTAAATGCTTTTTCCTCCATTCTTTTCATATTTTCAAGGTTTGACATATTATTTCCCCATCTATTTATGCTTAAATAAAGAAATAAAAGCTAAAATGATCATTTGGGGGCATTTATTCTTTGTTCTCTAGCGGGTGACCAAGGGTTAGAACATAGTAAGATTTCAACTCTTTCTTTTATCAACTTTTCTATTTTTTACCAATTAATCTTATGATTTTTACTGTGAATCATTAGTACACATCATCCTTTACCTAGTACACATTTTATTTCGTCAAAAATGGTCGTGAATCAAACTTAATCAAGCTTGGGGTTATTGTTCACAATTAGGGAAAATTTTTAATTTGTTACGAATAAAGCTTCTAAGAAATTGACCATTTGGTAAGGTTCCTAGCTTTCTTATGACTCTGATTTCATGATTTGTGTGATTTTACGGATATTGTTCACCCAAAACTCGAAAATGCATGGTTAAATTAGTTTGAGCTTGGAATTGTTATATGTGCATTAAATTAAGCTATTTAGAAGATAACTATTATGAAATTGGATTTTATTGAATATGTTTGAATGAAATTATTAAAGTTGAAAAGTTGAATTGAATTTAATTGATTTTAATTGGTATTATGTTATTAGTTATGATATGTTATGAGCTATAATTCAATAAATAGTTGAGATTTATATAAAATGAGATTGATGGTTATTGATCAAAAATCTAAGATTAGATTATTTGATTTGTTTTGATATTTGAATTGTCACATTATTCTTTAAGAATGGAATTAAATTAGTACCGATTTATGGTTAGAGGTTTTGACCTTTATGAGATAAAATTTGAGCAATGTGGTGGGTTCTAGGAAGTGTGAACCCTCCTGTGACTGTGAGTGGACTCTTAAACGTTTTTAATTATTTTCAAAAGTATATGTAATCTATATGTTATGAAACACTTTGAGAAAGTAATATCGATTATGTAATTTCATGATTTGTGAGTGGATTTAAAAAAAAAAAAGAACTACTTTTCATTTGTTTACAATGTTTATAAAAAATTATCTATTTTTTTTCATATTTTAGGAAGTTAGATAATTGTTTTACATAAAATAATTATTTTATGAAAACTAAGGATATTTGTAATATGTTTTATGAGTGAGTGGGCTTACCTATGTTTTCTATATTTCTTTTCATGATATATGATTTTAATGTTTTGATTATGTTTATTTTAGATTTATATGTTTCTAAGAATTTTTAAATGTTTTACTTATGAATGAAACTCTGTTTGTTCTAATTATGATTTGGAAAACTAGTGTATGTATTATGATATGCATACATGTATATTTTCATATGTATACTCTGTTTTTGATGTCGGCATTAGTCTATGGATCATATTAGTCCCTCTGTTCGATTAAGTGCATAGCTCTAAATATGGACCCCTATTCTACGATGGGTGATCATCCGTTGATTTGATCCAGATGTATCTCTGTTTTGTTCTGTGCATGACGTATACATATTCATGTAACATAAGTTCTTATACATATATGATTTTTTGTTATTTTTTATATTTAATTTTTGATATTTGTTTTAACCTTTGCTCTGATATGTGCATGATATATGCATATTCCTGTACACAGATTTTTTATTCTAATTTCTGATAACTAGTATTTACATATATCTTTTGGGTATAGCTGAACTTTTGAAAATAAAATTTTGATTTTACAAAAATCTTATAATTGAATGAGATTTTTGATTTTTTTTTACATGATTAATTATTTTTTCATCCATTCATTAAGTCTTTCTTGAGAATGACGCCCTTACAATCTTGCAGGCTATCTAGGTTTCGTAGCAGATTTCTGAAAAATGACTAAGTTAGAACTAATATCCATGTGCAATCACTAGGATTGAATCCATTCATATATATCTATTCTGTATCAAGCTTGGTAAATCTATTATGTATTCTTGAGTTCTGGTCTATATGTGAATTTGTGTATACCCATTTTAAATTTCTATATATATATATTGGGCATTAGATCCCACTCGTCGGTATTGAGGCTTATAGTCTGTGCACTACATGATAATGTTGTTCAATAAATTTAAGTTTTGCTTTGTGTATAATCTGTATATAAAAGGTTATAAATGAAGATGATTTAGCATGTCATATATGCAAGGATCATTCTTTGGCTAACATTTGCAAACTTTTCTACAAGTTTCCTAAGCAATCAAAGGTGATTTGAACTTTTATCAATATAAACATAACAAATACCTTTTAGGCTTGGATTTTAACCTAACAAGAAGTCTCCCTCTTACCTCCAAGGGGTTGCACACACCAATTGTGTTGAAATAGTTTCAATGGCTCAAATGGAAACCTAGAAAAGGTTATAACTTCACCAAGCTATAACCATTGTTTTCTACACTTAGAAAACATATTAAAACATTTATGGGAAAGTAGAAACACAAGAAAACAATTTTCAATTTCTAATTTATCCTTTTTCTCTCTTTCTTTTTTTTTTCTTTTCTCTTGGAAAAAGCTTAACAAAAACAATGGTTTTCATAGTTTTTCACTTCCACCTGTGAGCAAGCAAGAAGAAGAAGAAGATGGAATGATTGCAATTCAATTTTCCTTGTTTTTAAATGCCCCATGTGTATGCACTTAAAACCAATAAAATTGGTTTTCAAAATTAACCAATAAAAATAATTAAAATTAATAAAATCAAGGACACTTGTCAAGCATCCATTCATGGATTTTAAAAAATAATTCAATATCCATTAATCACATTAATGGATTATTATCAAATTATTAATAATTAATAATAAATAATAAATAAATAAATATTAATCATATTAATAATAATAATAATAATAATAATAATAATAATAATAATAATAATAATAATAAAAAATAAAGAGAGATGTTAATATATATACACTTATACATATTAGCATATTAATGTCAAAATTTGTTTAATACATATTTTGACTTAATGTATAGATCATATATATATATATATATATATATATATATATTGTTTGGGTAAAAATCACAATGACACATGGAGGATTCCCAGATAGATATCTGTCATCCCAGCAGTGTCACCTGACCTCCTCTCCTTCAGGGACCCCGATTATCCACCACCCAGGTTCCCTGACTTGTGCCCTCAGGAACCTGACTATCCTTAATTAGCCCCTAACCATCTGCCTTCCAAGGAACCCGACTACCCACAACCTGGGCTCTCTTACTCATACACCTCAATAACTTGATTGCTCACCATCGGTCTCTCAGGGACCCTAACTCACGCCGTTTGGGTGTCTGACTATCCACCACCCAGGCTCCTTGACCATTGCCTCCCGGGGAAGCCTAATCCTGCCACCAGCCCTTGGAGATCACCAAAAATAGGAATGATTACTGATCAAGGACCCTGTAATAAGAAGTGTCGCCCTGATAGAATTCAGACATCTATCCCATCTCCCACTGATGTTTAGCAGGTTTGACAATGCCAGGCTTGATAGATGTCACATCGCTTAAATAAAAACGACTGGCACACTGTCCCAAGGCAGGCCGACCCATCATTTTCATTCTTCGATGCCAAGTTACTTCACTCACATCCCAAGGGCCCTATATAAGGAGCCTAATTCAACAAACAAACGATGGGAATTCCTTTTCAATATACTCTACTTTCTTTACTTAAGCTCCCTATCTCCTTTTCTTTTAGCCAGCATTACTTGCTCCATTTTTCACATTTTCAATGACTTAGACATCGGAGTTTCCTCATCGGGAACCCTACCCGACGTGACTCTTAGCGTGTTATTGTCTTGCAAGGATTTTGAGGTGAAGCTCTGCAAGAAAGGATCCGACCATCCATTCTTCTCCGATGAGGATCCGTCATCGTAATAGCTATATTTAAATTCGCACCTTAATAGCTGACGCCGTCTGTGGAAAACTAACAAAAAGCCACTTACAGAGTCATTCAACGAGGAAGAAGAAGGTGAGAGCAACTTAGAAAGTTTTGTAGTACTTTTTGTTTTGGAAAGATGGTAGAATAGAGAAAGGGAATGGAGGAATCTAGTTACAGCGAAAGCACCGCATGTGGTGGTGGAAGGGCCCCGTTTAAGTGCGAGGAATACGCTGTCCCTTATACCGTAGGTTGATCTCGACTAAAGGATGACCACCTGATTATATTAATGGCGAGCAGAACGGACAAATTAGAGAAGGAACTTATGGAGATTATGCAATGGATAACAGGAGAGTCTGCCCGTTCTGGAGAGCTGAGGGTGCCTCACCCTCCAAAAAGACGGGAGAGTCGGGTTACAGCAGACAACGATACAATAAGGGAGTCAGTCGGGGTCGAAGGATGGGTACCTCGCACCTGACTGACTACTGTGTAGAAAGGGAAGGCTAAGGTGACTGAAAGATTAATAGAGGAACCTCCTGCCTTCCCAGGCCTCAATACTCCCTTCAAAATCTATGAAGGGCGTGATAGGAGAAGGGGCGAAGGTGATGAGGCTATAATACAGTGAGTGGGATCAGGACGAGGCACAGTCTGGCTTTCACTGATATGAGATGCTATCTCAATGAAAAGTATGCTCGAGAGAAGGAGGTTACCATAGCTATTAGCAAGATGGAGGTAGAAGAATGTGTAAGAAAGATGCTGTACGAACTAAAGGTTAAGGGGGGAGTTGAGTTGGGAGAGAACCCAAGAGCTGATATTGTTCGTCTTTCCACATTCACCTCCTCTTTCACTGAGGAAATCATGGAGCTTCGTTTTTTTCAGGAAGTTCAAAATGTCGCAGCTGCCCCCTGATATCAAAAAGTTTAACCCGTCCTTACACCTAGACACATTCCAAAAAATGATCCTGATCTAAGGGCTGATCGACCAGCAGATGTGTCGACCCTTCCCATTAACATTAGAAAGACCTGCCCGACAGTAGTTTAAGAATTTGCCATCATCCTGCATCAATGGTTTCTCTCAGTTGGCAGGGGCCTTTGAAAATGAATTTTTAAGAGCCATGACAATTAGTTGCAACCTGAGCACTCTGTTGTCAGTGCATCAGGAGCCTGAAAAAACTCTAAAGAGTTTTGTGAGGAGGTACCATGAGAAAGTCATAGAGTTGGGTGCGTACCACCACCCCCTGGCATTGGAAGGGTTGAAGAGGGGCCTGGTATGCCATCCGTCATCGAACGGTGGATACTTATGAGGTAGCCTAGAGCGAGTTGCTTGATGAAATGAAGATAGAAGGAGAGATGCTCCTGAGATTGAAAGAGGAGAGTCAGGCTATCCTAGCCAGGAGAGAGTAACACTCATCTCCTCAGTGAAGGGGTAAAGGGGACTGCCATGGGAACCTTAGGTGTGATAGAAGAGACAGGGGTTAGGGGAGATCTCTCCATAAGACAAAAAGGGAAGAGAAGCCCCCTAGATTTCAATAGGCGAGAGAACACCCGGGGAGGGTGGCCCAGGTAGCCACTCGTAATTTCATACCCCTTCAAGCCCCTTTGTCAGAAGTATATGAGGATGCTCAGTATAGAGAGTTTCTAGCCCCCCAATCCCAAAATATGAAGGTCAAAATGTAGAAGAAGAGCAAGGGGAGATTTTGCAAATATCATGGGGAGAAAGGTTATACTACGGATTAATGCGAAGATCTAAGAGCTCAGATTGAGGTACTTATTACAAATAATTATCTAACCCATTATATTGCAGATCACCAGCAGAATAACCCAGGTGTGGGATGGCACCTGAAAGATGATGGGTCCCCGAGACCTGATTAGGGTATCCTAGTCATCTCGATAGGCTTACTGATCTCAATTAGATTATGTACCCAAGTATAGGTAGTCTTGTTGTAGAATAGTCCGGTGAGTCCAAGTGTCGTATC
>JAVXUL010114870.1:0-17632 GCA_035590515.1 Trichilia minutiflora
TGACTATCAACTGAACACCTATATGAACAAAGTATACCCAAACTAGCTTCTTGTACAAGGCATGATTAGTCCTGCATGTATACACCATATGAAATATACCCATCCATACAAAGTCCAATTCTAAACATTTTAAGTCAAAGGATTACATCGCACACCATTGTAATCTATTGACAAATCATTGACTACATGCATACCATGTAATTTGTCAATATATAGCCTTGTTCGATAAATAGTTTATAAACTATAAATCCATACTAATGTGCTTATAACAATACCCATATTGTCAACCTACATATATCATCATATGATATCATTAGATGACAACTAGTATGCTTACTATATAATATATTTACCCAATCTATTTCACGTATGTAAGGAATAATTTGATAATTTCACTTAATAATTAAATAAAATATCTGGATATTTCACATATATTCTTTATATATAAGCATGCCAATATAAAGAAAACAGCTAATGTGTGAGAATAAAGAATAATTATTTTATTAATAATTAAGAGTTTATACAAGATCATTAGTATTAAAACTGATAACACGAATGGTTTCTAGGGTATATACTAATAATAAAGACCTCACTTTATAGTTTTATGACTAGGAACATTTAGAAATGATACTACTAACACATAGTCTCATAAATATGAACTCATTATAATAATGTGTATTACATACATTCTATGGGCTTTATCATTATATGCAAATTAAACATACATATACCAATGATAAAAGACAATATAAATATAAAAAAATACTCATTTTCATTAATCATAAGATTTACAAGAGTTTTTATAGAATTTACAATCATTGATCAATCGTGGTTGATTTTTAGGGTATATAACTATTTCAATTACTTGACACTCGAGTAATCGTATCACGTTATTCAACTAGGATTACTCGTTGAAAAAGTAACATCTTTGCTTGTAAAATTAGTTTAACTTACAAAACAAGTTAAACCATTTAATTTAGGCTAATTAGTGATTATATAAACTAAAGTCAAAACATCATTATTTTGTAATCTTTCATTTTTCAAACAAAAATCAAACAATTGTTAACATTTTGTCAAAATATTTAAATTTTTGTCAAATAAAGTCAATCAACAATTGACAAAATTGGTTAACTTATAAAATTAGACAAAATGTGACATTTTTTATTTGATTTTTGACTTTTGAAAATGCAATTTAAGATGTCAATATCACATCACATGCATAACGTCATCATTAACGCATTTTAACATACATACATGCATACATTATCATATAATGCATACATATATCTATTAACTTAATTAATCTCATTAATTAGTAAATCATTAGTGAAATTAATCCAATGTTAATCTAATTAACACTATATTATAGCTTAAACCTTAATTTATCTCATAAATTAATCCCTAAACAAGCAACTAATAAAAAATTAGCTATTAATCATAAAACCCTCATTGGTCGAACATACTTAAGCAAGCTAAATAATTATTTTAACATAATTAACACTTATTCATACTAATCAATGATCATTACACATGTTTAACACTTAAACTATGCATCAATTCATCAAAACATAACATTTATATATTGATTAAAGACAATTACATAACATTTATGCAATAATCAGATGAAAAGTATATCATTCATGCTTTCATTCATGTTGGCCAAACCTATCAAGGCATTAATAATGTTCATTACATTTTCATCTCATGAAATATATACATTCAAGGCATTATAACATGAAAACATAACATTTGTGCATCATTTTTCATTATGGTTGAATGCTTAATGGTCGATATTCATGATCGCTTTCATTTCATCACATGAAACAAATATATTCAAGTATTATCATAATCATATGACTTATTTAATTATATTAAAACATAAAGATGATGAACTATTCATCATTTCCATGAAAACATGCCAAGAACATAAAATCCTAATTTGGATCATAAATTGTACATGCTTAATCATCAAAATCAACCATAACCAAGTATTAATAAAACATTATACAAGCAAATACACAACATAATTAAGCTTTGACAACATTTGAAAAGGTTGTTATGTTAGTGTATGCCCTAGAAATCATTTGTGTCATCAGTTTTTGGGATTATATTTTATAAATAAATGAAATAAATGGTTCTTTATTCATATACATAAGTTACTTCTTTTATTAAATCATGTTAGATAATAAAGTACTAGTATGATCATTCGGATAATTTAGTTAATAGTTAACTATAATCATCGAATCGTTCCTTATGGAGGTGGTATTGACTGGACATCAATATTATATAGTAGGTATACTGAATATTTTCTAAGGATATCATATGATGATATAAGTATGCTGACAATAACATCAACATGTTCCAATTCTAACGCAAAAGTAGCTACCATAGATAACATCAACCTAATGGAAGCATGTCTTACTATAGGTGGAAAAACCTCATCATAATCTATTCCTTCTCTTTGAGCAAACCCTTTTACGGCTAGCCTTCCTTTGAACCTCATTTTGCCACTATTTCCTGTTTTTTCTTAAAAATCCACTTACTACTAACCACCTTTCTATCATCTGGTTTTTTAATCAGTTCCCAAGTTTTATTTTTTTTCTAGGGAGTTCATTTCCTCACACATTGCCTTATACCATTCAACAAATTCTAGACCAATTAGTGCCTCTTTCACAGTCATTGGTTCATCACTATCTACTTCATTTACTACTACAAACCATATGTAATTAATCAACATATTCTTATCTCTTTGGAGGTCTTCTACATCTTTTTTCTCTATCTCTTGTCAACCTATATTCTAAATCAGTAGTATCTAGAATATCTAGCTCATCCTTATTACTTTAAGCATCAAATTCATTAGAACTCGAACTACTTTCTATCAAGCCTTCCTTTAGGAACTTTACATCCCTACTTACTATACATTTACCTTCCCTTCTATTATGGCACTAGATTTTCCATCCTTTAACTCATTTAGGGTATCCTATGAATATCCCTTTGACAGCTCTTGCCTCAAGTTTCCCTTGTTTTACATATGTATAAGAAGTACAACCAAAAACTTTAAGATTATCCAGGGAAGGCATTACTCCAGACCATATTTTTTTAAAGTTCTAAAACTGAGGGTAGAAGTAGGACTTCTATTTAATAAATAAGCAGCTGTGACAACTTTTTCTACCGAGAAATGTTTTGACAAACCAATACACAATAGCATACTCCTCACTTTTTCTAGTATGGATCTGTTTACTCTCTCAATCACACCATTTTGTTAAGGTGTATAGCTTACTATTTTGCGCCTCTGTATACCATTATCCTTGTAATGCTTATCAAACCACTTATTACAAACTTCTAATCTATTATTTGTCTTTAACACCTTTACCCTCCTATTCTTCTGGTTTTCTACCAGATTCTTCCATTTAAGGAACTTCTCATATACTTGATCCTTTGTTTTCAAAGGATAAACCCATAGTTTTCTTGAATAATCATATATTATAGAAAGAAAAAACTTTGTTCCCCTAAAAAAATAGTTTGCTCAAGCCCCCATATATCTGAGTGTATATAATCCAGCATATTTTTAAAGCTATGTTTTGTATTTTCAAAACTTAACCTATGATGCTTTCCTAAAGCACAACATTCACAAAATCTAAGTTTGGTTCTTGTTTCTAGTTCTAAAAAACCTTTCTTCCTTAACTCCAATAGTCCTTTCTCACCTAAGTGACCTAATCTCTGGTGCAATAACATCAATCTGTCTTTATCTTTCCCCGGAGCTACATTTACATGCCCAGTTATCACTTCTTCTTGCATTCCATACAATACATCCTTTCTGTTGGCTTTTATAGCCACCAAGGCTCCTTTACACACCTTTAATATCCCATTTTGAGCTTTAAATATACAACCAATTTATTCTAATACCCCTAAAGAAATTAAATTTCTTTCTAAGCTTGGAATATATCTAACCTCTTATAAATCTATCAAGGTTCCATCCTCTAATTTCAAACTAACTATCCCAACCCCTTTAACTTCACAGGTTACATCATTTCCTAGGATGACTTTACCCAAATTGTCTAAAGTTAAGTTTGAAAATGAGAGCTTATAAGGGCACATATAAAAACTACATCTTGAGTTCAGTATTTATTCCTCACTTTTATAATTGCCTTCTAGTGCAACTATGAGTAAAAAGTCCTTTTAAAAGTTTGCCTCTGAGACTATTACTATCCTGGTTTTCTTATTTGATTCTTAAATGTCTTGTGGTGTTTTTTATCAGAGCAATCTCTTTTGAAATGCCCCTCTTTATGATAATGAAAACACCTTAGAGTGCTTTTGGATTTCGACCTGAAGTCTTTTCTTCCTCTGCCATCTCTTCTTTCAGTCCTTAACATTCAAGCCTTCCTCAAAGTTCACCTCTTTGTTTTGATTTTTTCTACTCAGTTCTTTTGAGCTTCAGACATTCTTGACATCACTCATTGATAGAGTAGATCTTTCATAAAGTAGTGCTCAATGAAATGTTCATAAAAATCTGGTATTGAAGTCAGAACTAAGCTTGATCCTCACCCTTAACTTTTACATCTATAGTTTCAAGATCCATGATTAACTTATTAAATCTTTCCATGTGATCCTTAATTGGGTCTCCTTCTTTCAAATGAAGAGCATACATCTGTTACTTTAGATACAGCCTTTTAGCCGTAAACTTCTACTTATATCTCTCATCCAGCTTCTACCATATGCATTTGGCTATTATTTCCTTGGTTACCTCCTTTAGAACTTTATCAAAAAGTGAAAGAATCAAAGCACTCCTGGCTTTTTGTTAAATCTCTTTAAGTTCAAACTCTGAAAACTCTTTCCCTTCGATTTTAATAACTTCGTGTTCCAAGGCATAGTCTAACCTGTCATGCTTTAGAAATGCCTTTATTTTTCAGCTTCCAGATGGAGAAATCATTCTCCACTGTGAATTTATCAAGCATAAAGTTTGTGGTCACCATCATCTGCTTCTCCAAGATTCAGTCTTCCTTTCAATCTTTCACTGATTAACTATATTTTTTACTGGCTCGATACCACTTGTCAACTTAAACCAAGAATCCAGCACGAACACTCAGCACCAATAACCAGAAGATATAGCTCAAAACTCATAAAGTTTTCAATTGAAGAAGCAGCTAACCTGTTAATTAGAACTAAGATGAATAAAGAAATATGAAAGAACAAGAAGAAATTTCCAGTGAAATGACTCCAAACTTTTTTCAACCAAAAGGACCCTGTTTTACATATTAGAAGACAACCTATACGTCAGTTTTTCCTCAAGAAACAGAAAATAAAAACAAACTTAACAGAATAAACTAAATACAACATTACCCCTGACAGTTATATACCAGCTAACTAACTATATCATCCTTTTGATTCTCTATACTTCAATCCATATGTATTTCCATGTAACTGTTTCATTAATCGTTGGATCACAACTTAACAATAACCATCCACGAATAGCTTTTATATAAAGTAGCAACAATTAAAGGTCGAAGGTATGCATAATACTCATACTTAGATAAACTCTATCAAATTATTATCTTATCTTACAAAAAACAAAATTTTAAAAATTAATTTAAATACCAAAGAGTTTACGTAGGACCACTGACTTTTCTCATAACTCGTTCTTTGATTACAAGTATTCAAGCGTTATTGATATCAATAGTTTGGTATCTTGAGATTCATTCAAAATTTTTATGCATCAACAAAGTTAATTTTTCATGTAGAAAAAACTTTTTAATTATATTTAGAAGACACTTGCAGAGAATTCGATCGGTTCAATAAGGTAATGAAAAATATTTCCATTTATTTATCTTCCATTTTAGTATATAAATAGAATCCCTTCCCTTGCCAGGATTATTTATTAATTTATCATTTTATTTTGGACAGAAGAAATGTGATTCACGAGATATCATGCATGTATATGCAATGCAGAGAACCTATTGACAGGTTTAAACCCTCATTTCGAATCCCCTACCTTGTTAGACAATTAATGTAGGAAATTCAATATACTATTATTTATTTCCCAGCTTCAGTACAATACTATTGTTTATTTCATACTTTGCAAAGGTATATTGGGATAAAAATAAATACCATCCTATAATTTTTTTTTAAATATCAGTTATCTGTCAATTAAAATTTTGTAACAAAAATTCTTTTATAGTTTTTTAAAAAAAAATATCACTTATTCCTTTATCAAAATATTTATATCAAACACTCGTAGAATTTAGTAAAGTAACAAATACACCCTTAATTGAAGACAAGGATACTAACTTTTATTATATAAATTAATTAACTTTTATCGTATACGTTCCTAATTAAATTAAGATATAATATATTTATTTATATCAAATAATCTCTACTCAAATTGATAAATTATTAAATTATTTTTTTGAATATAATTTTTAGGATAATATGAAATAAAAAATTTATTAAAATAAATTATCGAATTATTTTTTAAAATTAAAAAAATTAATTTTAATTTTTAATACTTATTCTTATCCACTTTTATTTTTAATTAGTAATTTTAATTATAATTTATTCTATCTATTTTTTTTGTCCAAATATAGTATATTTAATAATTTATACTAAGTTGATTTCAAAATCTATAATTTATTCATAATTTATAATATTTCAAATATGGTATATTTAATAATTTAGACTAAGTTGATCTTAGAATTTATAATTTATTCATAATTTATAATATTTTGAAACAATTATATAAGACAAATTATAAATAAAATTATGGTTAAATGAATTTTATATTTTTAAAATGAATTTATCAAATAATAATTGAAGGATAAATTTTTCAGTACTTATTCTTATTAACTTTCTAAAAATTGTATCCTTAAATTATTATTTAATAAATATAATTTAAAAAGTAATATGAATTATTAAATAATAATCCAATAAAAACAAATTTATTCTTATCCATTTTTATTTTTAACCACTAATTTTAATCGTAATTTATTCTATTTAATTTTTTGGTTCAAATATATAATTTGTAAAGTTTAAGTTAATATATTTAGTTTTGAAATATTATAAATTATGAGTTCAGTTTGGTCTAAATTACTAAATATATTATATATGATCAAAAAAATTAGATAGAGCAAATTATAATTAAATTAGTAATTAAAAATAAAAGTAAATAAATTTAGTTTAAAAATATTATAAATTATTAACAAAATATAAATTATGAGCTCATCTTGATCTAAATTATTAAATATGCTCAACTTGAACAAATTAAGTATAGTTAGTAATTAAAAATAAAAAAGGATAAAAATAGGCTTGAAAAATTAAAATATATTTTTATAAAATAATTCAATAATATATTTTAATAATTTTTTGATTTCATATGATGCTGAAGACTATATTTAAAAATTAATTTAGTAATTTATCGATTTAAATAGGAATTATTTGATATAAATAAATATATTATAATTTAATTTAATTAAAAATTTATATGATAAAAATTAAATATTTATATGATAAAAGTCAATCTCCTTTATCTTAACTAAAAATATATATTTTATAAATATTCTAACAAACGGGTAAATAATATTTTGAAAAAATTAAAGAGAGAATTTATTACAAACATTCTAACACAAAAGGTAAGTGACATTTTTTTTAAAGCTATAGTAGGCATTTGTCATTCGCCTAAGGTTTATTTGGCACTTTACATTTAGATGGTGTAAAGAAATTTACCAAAAAAGTCTGGACTTTTCCCATTTAAGTGATGTTTTATTTTATTTTATTTTTTCATAAATATGAAATTTATAGAAGTCTAAATTTGAGTAATATGATTGTTTGTTTTAAAGGTATGAATCTAAGTGTATTTTAGAAATAAAGAATTTAAAATTTGATAGTTTGACAAATATAAACAAATTAAGTATTACACAAATTTATACTTGAGCCAATTAATTTATATTTTGTTGTTGTTCAGGCAGGCAGGCAGGCAGTTAATTTATAGTTTTGTTATTTCACATAATTGAATAAATGAGAAGAGTAATTATATTATATTATATTATATATTTTTTTAATAATTAGATAGATAAATAGAATTTTAAAAAAAAAGTGGTTTAAGGTAAGGAGATAAAATGTGAATCTTGTATCTCTTGAATTTTGTATATATATAGATTTTATAGTAATCAATAATTTAATGTTAGAATATCCTAATTTTAAGTATAATTTATCTATACTTAGATGTTATAAGAATAATTTTCTTACTAATTCTTAGAAATAAAATTTTTATTTTTATTTTTATTGATGATGTTGTAGATAATTATTCCCAATTTTCTTGAAGCAATAATTTGGGCTATAAATGGGCCCAAATATTAGGCCATTAGCCGAATTTATTGTTGGTCTTGATAAACAAAAGAATCGGCCCAAATGCATTCTGTAATGTAATTTGGATAGATCAATATTCGACCAGTTTGTTCTTTTCTTTTCTTTTGATTTGATCAGAATCTTGGCAGGCACCCTATCATATTGATTAACGAATTTTTTTATTGTAGTCTTTTTAATTAATTGGTAATTCGATGTTTAAATAAAATTATTCGATATAAAATAAATTCTTGGTCTGAAATTCTTTTTAAAAAATTCATGAATTAGAAAATCTTACTACCAGCAAAAGTATTTTTATTTTACATTGAAATATATTAATTTGATTAAGCTGAAATCTATTAGAAAATTAAGGAACGTATGAATTAGTTATATATAATTATTATTTTATTATCCCCAAGTGGAAATTACAATCGATTTTCAATTATTAAAAAAATTATAATTTTTTAAATAATATTGCTATTTTTTTTTGTTTTAATCCATCCCTTTCCAATAAAAATATTCCGTACAATAATACATTCCAATTCCAAAAAAATTATAATTGGTACCACAATAGAAATATCAATAATTATAGTCTTCTTGGAGAGTATATTATATAAAATTATAAATTATCTTATCTCGAATAAATGTTCCACATTCACAAAGCACAAACCTTTTTTTTTTTTTTATATATATATATTTTTTTTATATCTTATTGGAATTTCCACATTGGACAACTTTGTTCCTAATTTAAAAAATGCATGCCAAATAAAAATGTCACGTGGGTTTTGTAAGATAGTTGTGTGACACGTGCGAGAATTGAAACTTAGACAAAAGGAGGAAGCAGTACGACGGCATCGTGTCTGTCTGAGCAGATGTTTCATACATACATACAATTAAAAACAGTGCATCTAAGTTGCTAACTGTCTGATTTTGTCGAAAATGAAAGAATGTACCCAACACCTACGGATTAATAATTAATTAATTAATTAAAATAGCTTAATTAACCAACTTAATTACTTTGAATTAGCATCATAATAAAAGGAAATCCATAGGTCAATGGCCATCTCTAATTTAGAAGAGCCGCCTTTCTCTGCTTGCCAGGCCTCCTACCACCCTGCCTGCTTTTTTTTTTTTTTTTTTTTTTCAGTTTCCGTTATGTTTGACCTTGCTACAGTTATTATTACTTTATTTGTATTATAGAGAGAAGCTTGGAGAGAGATGTACGTGGGTCCACCTCCCTCTTCTCGGACTCCGGATTCTGCGGCTATAGATGCCGATGACTCTGGTATGGTCAGAACTTATCAAGTCTGGAAAGGCAATAATGTAAGTTTTTACTTTATTTCTTAATCTGTGGCTTCTTGTTTTTCTTTTAGTGTTATTTTAATGTTTTGAGATCTGAATTTATGGTTTAGCAGGAAAAGATTTGGTGTTTTATGGAGAAAAGTTTGTTGGTTTATATGTTTTTGGTTTGATTCTTGTTATCAGTCAGTCGGTCAATTGTTTTGCAGTTTTCCGATGGGTTGCCAATAGTTTAGGAATCAGCTTGTTAATGAATGAACGGGTTGCACTTGATTGGAAATGGGACTTTTTTAACTTTTTATATGTTACTGTTGATTTTTTCATTGTAGTTCATGTTCTTAGTTATATTGATTCAGACAACTAAACACATTCCTTCCGTTCTATAATCATAAGCTTAATAATCAGTTATTCTGTCCGTTGTTTCATGTGTATTCATTGTAAAATCAGGGCTTTGATCTCACAGTGCTAACAGAAGTAGTAACTTTAATAAAACTAGTTTAGGACACTGTCATTTAAAGAACTGTGAAATAGAATTATTAATTTATATCATGATGCTAGTGTTTTTGAATCTTGGTTTTTCCATTTTGCAGCTGTTTTTCCTTCAGGGGAGGTTTATATTTGGACCGGATGTCGGATCTCTTTTCCTTACCATCTTCTTTATTGTTGCACCTATTGCTGTTTTCTGCGTTTTTGTAGCAAGAAAGTTGATGGATGATTTTCCTCATGACTGGGGAATATCGATGATGGTCATAGTTATTGCTCTTACATTATTTGTGAGTTCTTTCTTTTCTGAAGCACAATTATCTTCATATTTAGTTTTACCTATGAACTAAAGTTGCTTCACTTTCTGGTATAAGTAACATATTGCTTATCTTGCATATTCAGTGCAATTTTCTTGAATTGATGGATCAACTTTTTTCCAGGATTTAATTCTTCTTCTGCTAACCTCGGGAAGAGATCCTGGTATAATACCTCGTAATGCTAACCCTCCAGAGCTAGAAGGTTGTGAAGGGATTAGTGAAGTTCGACCTGGCCAAACTCCACCATTACGTTTGCCTCGAACAAAGGATGTGGTTGTCAATGGAATTTCTGTGAAGGTCAAGTATTGTGACACCTGCATGCTTTATAGACCTCCTCGCTGCTCCCACTGTTCAATATGCAATAACTGTGTGGAAAAATTCGATCATCACTGCCCCTGGGTTGGCCAGTGCATAGGACTGGTAATATTCATTTCTTGAATGATATTTTACACTTGGTAAATCCAAACTAGTAGCATATGCTGAAGTCTGCCCAACTACCTGAATTTTACTGTTTCATCTTCTTTCTGGTTCTATTTTCATATATGCTTTAGGTGGAAACATTTTAATTTTTATATGACATTATCTAAAATGGTATCTACCTCATCCAGAGAGGGAGGGGAAAAAAGCTCGGGCAACAGTCTGATGGTTGGAAAGCTTTGGGAAGATACCTTTATCATTGCAACAGAAATCAATCTGAGAAAATGTAAAGTAACAATGTCTATAATAGCACACCATATTTGATATAGCATTTACTAGTATAGAAATCAAGTACAGTATATGGGTGACTTGAAGAGTAGATGTACTTTTCCAAAAAAAAAAAAAAAAAAAAGAAGAGTAGATGTAATAGAGTTGTTCCCTTGGCAAATAAGCAGGCTGTCCACCGTCTGAGGTAATGAAATCACCCTAAGGATAACAGATTGGCTAGAAATGTTCAGCTGAACAATCATAAATTATGCAAGGAGAGCTTGTAGTTAGTACTTAAGAGCTTCCAAATTGCCAAAGAGGAAAGTAGTGACTGAATCTGGATCTTTCTTTGCAATGGGAATTCTATTTAATTATCATAACATCAGTTCTTGCCTTTACTAAATTTCAAATTATAGTTCATTTGCTGAAATTACTCTCTTCCCTTTATGTCAATGCTTACATATATTGGTGAAAGTAGTTATTGAAAATTCTTTGCATTGAAATTGATTTGATTCTAGATTCTTGTCCACCTATCACTTGCACTGATCCAATCACAAGGATTGGCTACACAGTCTAATTTGATTCAATGTCGTGAAATGATTTCTGAATAGTAAACTTTCTTTTGATTATGTATGCAGCGCAATTATCGGTTTTTCTTCGTGTTTGTCTTCTCCACAACTCTTCTTTGCTTATACGTGCATGTTTTTTGCTGGGTCTACATCAAGAGGATCATGAACTCAGAGCATACGTCATTATGGAAAGCACTAAGCAAGAGTCCTGCTTCCATTGTGCTCCTAGTCTACTCTTTCATTTGCTTCTGGTTTGTGGGTGGTCTAACTGTCTTTCATTCGTATCTCATGAGCACAAACCAGGTAAGAAATTCGTTCATGGTTCATTTAAATCACATTTGTATATATTGTCCTCATCTACAATTGCACCACTCCGCATCTTTGTGGAAGATATGCATGATTTCACAGTAAATCATTGAAACTTTCTTTCAAATTGCGAATGCAAGAATATTATGCACTGTTTATTGCTATAAATTTTGTCCTAGAATTACACTTGCGTATTTTTCTACTTGAGGTTTATTTTGCTTGTAACACCTGAAATCTTATCTGTTTTTGCAGTCTACTTATGAAAACTTCAGATATCGGTATGATCAACGTGCCAACCCATATATAACAAAGGGTTTATTACAAATTTCAAGGAGGTATTCTGCGCCAGCATCCCTCCATCTAATAACAATTTCAGGGCAAAGATTCCAATAGAGCCAGCAATTACATCCAGAAGAATAACTGGTGGATACTCAAGTCCAATCATTAGGAAACCTGTCAGTGACATAGAGACGGGAAGGAAGCCGGTGTGGGATGAAATCATAAAAGAGGCAGATGAAAATGCCGGAAGTATCAACAATAAGGACAATCTGGATAAGCACGATGGATTCGCTGATAATGTGTCCCCTGATTTAAGTAGGATCCTTCCCCCAGATGGTTTGGGGGGATGAAGTATCTCACACCATAGTCGTTCTAGTTGGGGAAGGAAAAGCGGTAGCTGGGAAGCATCATCGGAAACTCTTGCTTCATCCTTTGGGGAATCAAAGCAGGCATCCATTACATGAGAGAAACAACAAGCTCATACAAATGTTAAAAGTGTGAATAAATAGAAGACAGAAGATTCTTTTGAAAAAATGGTTATTTGAGTCAGGGATGGTTTAGACGGACTATTTGCCTGGGGCCGCTCACAAATAATTAAACTTTGTTATTGTCAATAGTTGTTTCTGTGAAATGTGAGGTTTTGGGTCATGTAATGGTTACAAAATGGAATGTGGCACCATGAACTTCTCTGTGCCCCCTGGTTCCTCACGTTTTCTCATATGTTCAATTTTAGTTTCCGTTTGGTATTACTGTGATCTCCGAAAGAATGTGCATCCTCTTACGTACTCAAAGCAAGCAATAATTTGAAATTGTTGCTTTTATGTTCTTCCACATTCTATCATTGTCCGGAGAATTTACAAAATCATAACCAAGCTGACGTTTGAAATCTATTAAGAAACTAAGGGTAAATTCATAAAATCCCTTCGTTACAGAAAAAGAAAAAAAAAAGCTATGATGAATAATTTCTAACTTGTAACGGCCAAAAGCGAAGGGCAAGTAAATAATTGTAAGTTGGTATATTTCATTAATAGTGTGGATGGAATTTTGACAGCAAGGGTGTTGATGTTTTCTGATCCCAACTCCAAGAAACAAGTACCACAGCCTGTAAGTTTCAAACTGCAAATTCTAGAACTCCACTTGCACACCAGCAAACACCAGGAAATTCAATCAAGAAATACAAAGTAATTACCACTCAAGAAATACCGAAAAGAAAACCATGAAGAAGATTTCAGAGAAGAGTTATTATAAGAAGAAATGATTCTTTACTCACCAAAATTTCAAAAAATGTGTATCACCTATAAGTCACACATGCACAGCCAAAAATGACATCTCATTATATAGAGTAAGGCTACTGTCATTTTTGATTCAATCACAGCTATATCGTCTTATACAATTCTCTGTAACTGTCATTTAACCGAAAGATTCTCCAACTCCAGCTCCTGCTGCCAACTCAATTAACAGATTTTACCTAACTCTGTCCAAGTTGCTTCAGAACCTTCCTTCAGCTTCAGAACCTTTCATTCAATTTGCTGTGCATTTTGGATCACTACACAACATTCTCCAGCTTGATTCTAAATGCATCAGCCCATGCTCATATTTTCTTCTCTTCTTTAAAACTTTCTGAAGTTTCCATCCTTCATCAAGTTTTATCTGTATTTCACAGATTCTGTTGAGCCTACGTATGCATTCCTCTACACCATCTGTCTTATCTTTTTCCATGCCTCCTACTGTATTGAATCCAGTAGCATCATCCTTCCTACTGTCTTGCATCTAGTAGCATTATTTTCCAGAGCTTCATTCCTCTGTCAACTGCATTGCACTTAAGCAATGTTTAAATTTAACCACTATAACTACCTTAGTTAAGGCATCTGCTGGGTTCTCTTATAAGTGTATCTTTTGCATTTCACACTCTCCATTAACAATCACATCTCTCATGAAGTGTAACCTTATATCAACATGTTTAGTCTTCTTATGGAACACATGATATTTGGTAAGCTGAATGGCACTTTGACTGTCACAGAAGATTGTTATCTGCTGCTGCCTCATTCCTAACTCAATAACCAGTCCTTTCAGTCAAATGGCTTCCTTTATTACTTCAGCTGCTGCCATGTATTCTGCCTCTATGGTGGACAAGGCAACTACATGTTGTAGAGTTGATTTCCAGTACTGTGCATCCACTCGAAGTAAATAAATACCCTGTCAAGGACCTTCTTTTATCTTGATCTGCAGCAAAGTCCACATCTACATAACCAACAATCTCTCTAGCTGGTTCTACTTTGCTTCCATACTGCAGCCTCAAATTTAAACTCCCTTTGACATATCTGAACACCCATTTCACTGTCTGCCAGTGCACTGTTCCAAGGTTCCCATGAATCTGCTTAGTACACTCAATGCATGTGCCAAATCAGGTCGGGTGCACACCATTGAGTAGATTAAGCTTCCCACTGCACTTGCATACGACACCTTCTCCATCTCTATCTTCTCTTCTTCTGTTTGAGGGCTTTGATGCTTATACAATTTGAAATGTGGAGCAAAAGGTATCTTTACTTTCTTAGCTTCCTTCATTCCAAAATTTTCTAACATCTTTTCTAAATAACCTTTCTGAGATAAGTGCATGATGTGCTTTTCCTTGTTTCTGGTTAATTCAATTTCCAGAATTTTCTGTGAAGGTCCAAGGTCCTTCATGTCGAATTCTGACTTCAAGGTTTCCTTCAATTCAGTCAGCTTCTTTCTAATCTTGCTGGCCACCAACATGTCATCTAATACAGAAGTAGATACACCTTCTCTGCATCTGTTTCACCCTTGACATACACACAAATATCATATGCACTTCTATGGTATCCATTCCTTATCATGAACTTATCAAACCTCAAGTTCCACTGTCTTGGGGATTATTTGAGTTCATACAAAGATTTCAGCAACAAGCACACATGATCTGAGTTCTTCTTATCTTCAAAACCCACTGGTTGTGCCATATAGAGTTATTCCTCAAGTACTCCATGTAAGAAGGCTGTCTTGACATCCAATTGGTCTAGCTCCAAGTCTTGAACTGTCACAAGTACTAGCAAAAACCTGATGGATGTGTGCCTCACCACTGGAGAGAAGATTTCAGTGTAGTCCACACCTTTCTTTTGTGTAAATCCCTTTTCTACTAGCCTGGCCTTGAATCTCACCTTTTCAGCTCCTGCCTCATCTGATTTCTTCTTGAATAACCACTTACATCCTATAATCTTCCTCTTCTGTGGCTTGGGAACCAATCTCTAGGTATTGTTTTCCAATAATGACTGCATCTCATCCTCCAATGCTTGTTTTCATTGCACTTTATTCTGACTGTTAAGTGCCTCTTCCACACTCACAGGGTCATCTTCAACTTCCTCAACAGAAACATTAAGAGCATATGCAATAAGATCAACATATCCATACCTTTCTGGTAGTTTAGCTGGCCTTCTAACCCTATCTCTTGCAAGTCTGTAATTTTTTAGATTAGGTTGTTGATCCATCTCCTCACTGAGTTCTTCATTCTCTGAGTGTTGCTTTGAGTTTTTCTATGAAGACTCCACCTCAAACTGGATAACTTCCTTCTGTTTACTTTGGTCTGTAGCTGCTGTCTGCAGCCGTTCTTCCTTGCACATCATCATGTCATCTTCTCTGAACACCACATCCCTACTTATGATGATTTTTTGTGAATTTCTATATAATATCAGACCTTATACCCCTTTGTTCCTTCAGGATACCCAACAAACACACCCTTCAATGCTCTAGCATCTAATTTCTTTCGTTTGTTGAGGACAAAGGTTGTACATCTAAAGATTCTGAGATGATCTAAGTTTGGTGGCTGCCCAGATTAGATTTTTTCTGATGTCTTGAACCTTAGTGTTGTCGATGGGCTTCTATTTACTAGGTACACTGCTATTATAACTGCTTCTGTCCAAATGAGTTTGCTAGACATGCATTTGATAACATGCATTTGACTCTCTCCATCAGAGTTCTGTTAAGCTTTTCTGCAAGCCCATTTTATTGAGGTGTATATCTCACTGTCCAGTGCCTCAAGATTCTATGTACATTACAGAAATTATCAAACTCAACATTACAATACTCAAGGCCATTGTCATTTCTCAACACCTTTACGCTCTTGTCTTTTTGATTTTCTACTAAAGCTTTCCAAGTTTTGAACTCCTTCAGCATTAAATCCTTAGATCTTAAGACCTTTATCCATACTTTTCTGGAGAAGTCATCCAAGAATGCCACAAAGTACCTAGCACCACCAAGTGAGCATACTTGTGCAGATCCCCACAAGTCAGAATGGATATAGTCTAGTATACTTTCTGTTCTATGCATTCCTATGTCAAACTTTTGTTTATGATGTTTGCCATACATGTAAGACTCACAAAAGTTAAGTGTCTTGTTGTCTAAACTACCCAACAGCCCCTGTTTCTTGAGTTTTAGCAATCCTCTCTCACCAAGATGCCCAAGTCTCTTATGCCACAACATTAGTTTATCTGCTTTTGATGTTGAAGCCACATTAGACTCCCCAAGTTCTGCTTTCCCATTCAGTACTATAGCCCATTTTTCTTTGTTCTTTTCATCACCACTAATGATCCTCTAGTGACCTTAAGAACTCCCCCTTCACTTTTGAATTGATAACCTAGTTCATCTAAGGTTCTTAGGGAAATTAAATTCTTTTTAAGTTCAAGAACATATCTGACCTGTTACAGGATCTTGCTGGTTCTATCATGCAACTTCAAGCTGACTCTACCAATCCCTTGAACTCTACAAGCTTCATTATTTTCTATTAGAACCTTTCCTCTATCATATACTTCAAAGCTACTGAATAGGCTTCTGTTTGGGCACATGTGGAAGCTACACCCCGAGTTTAATATCCAGCTTCCTTCATGACTGTCATATGTTGCTGTCAACAGAAATGCCTCCTTGTAATCTGTCTGAGAAGCCACTGCTACATCAGTTCCTTTCTCGGCACCATTTTCTCCTTTCTTGCATCTTTTATCAGGGCAATCTCGTTTGAAATGCCCCTCTTTATGACAGTGGAAGCATTTCAGTTTCTTGCCGCTAGACCTTGATCTTCCTTCACTCTTCCATCTCACATTTCTTTTTTCTGTTCTTCCTTGAGCCATCAAGGTTTCTGCAGCCCTTGATTCTTTCTCATAAATTCTTTTTGTTAGTTTTTTATAGTTCAATGAAGCCTTGACATCATCCATAGATAAGGTTGATCTTTCATACAGCAAGGTGTCTACAAAGTGCTCATAAGACTTTGGTAAAGAGGTCAGCATAATCAATGCCTGATCCTCATCTGCTATCTTGAAATCTATGGTTTCTAGATCTAAGATCAACTTATTGAATTCA
>JAVXUL010114901.1:0-17630 GCA_035590515.1 Trichilia minutiflora
AAAATAATGGTAGGAGACCCAATCAAATAAGATTGAAATTTATCTAATGTAAATATTACAGTAAGTACTTTTTTAGTTTTGGTGTAATTAATATGTGCACCATTTAAAGTTTTACTTGCATACTATACAATATAAGACTTACTTTCCTTTCTTTGTTATAAAATAACACCAATAATATAATAACTAACATCACACTTCAATTGAAAAGATAAAGATCAATTAAGATTGCATGATAGGAACAAATATTAAAAGTTTAATTAATTTTTTTTAACCCGAAACCTCCCATACTCAGCCATCACTTGCCGTCCAGTCACACACGGAGATAGGTACCCACTCCCGCGAAGGCCGTGACTGTAGATCACATGACCCTACCTTTAATCACTAGACGCGTGTACAGTGATCACCCGTAGTGGTACCAAATATAGGAATAAATCGAGGTTTCTACCTTGACACGTCAGTCAAACAATTGTGAGAATTTGAATTCAGGACACTGAGCATAGGACCGTAGATCACAAGTTTAATTAATTTATCAAATTATTTTGGAATTTTTGTGTCCACTCAGATGCAGTGTCTTTTATTAAAAGGTTACAAATAGGTTTAGATATGACACGAAAATTTTTGATAAATCTTCTATAAAAATCAGTATATCCTAAAAATAAGTGAACTTTTTAAACTATTTTTGGTGGAAGCAAATAGACAATTAATTCTACTTTTTTTATCAACTTTAATTTTTTTTAGAAGATACCACACATGACCTAATGCAATTCTAGAGGTAAACATGTAATGATTTTCTAATTCAACATAATTTTTTTTTTCTTTATATCGTTTTAAGATTTTTTCTAAGTTCTTAAAATAATTTTTTTAAAAAATTCAAATATAGATAAATCATTCACGAAAAATTTTAAACAATGCTCAACCATATTACTAAATATGCTTAACATGTATTTTTGAAAAGTTGTTGGAGTTTTATAAAGTTTAAAGGGTATTTTTTTAAATACAAATATGTTAAAAGGGCATGTAAATACAATTTTTTTTCTTGATTCTTAAGTGTAATATGAATTTAATAGTAAGTAAAATAACCATTAAGAAAATAAGAATAAGAATAACCTATTACTCTTTCTAAAATTTGGTTAAAAAATGATAAAAAATAGTCTTTTCTAGTGATAACATTTAATTTTCTATAATCAATATACATTCTCCAACTAGATAAAATTCATGTTAATAAGGTTTCAATTTTTTTTTTTATCACTGTAATTCCAGATTTTTTAGATACTGTCTTTATTGGACTTACACATTTACTATCAAAAATAGGGTAGATTATTTCTACGCCAAATAATTTAATCACTTTAACTTTTATTATCTCTTTTATGTGTATATTTGATTTCCCTTAGAATTATTGAGATGCTTTAGTATTATCTTCTAAATATATTTTATGTGTATAAATTAAAGCGTTAATACCTTTTATATCTTTTAAAGTCTATCCAATTGTATTTTTATTACTTTTTAATATATTAATCAACTTACGTTCTTGTTCGTTCGTGAGAATGGAAGAAATGATAAAGAGTTTGTCTGTCTCTAAGATAAACTTACTTCAATATTTTAGGTAGAGTCTTTAACTTTTATTTGAATACTTTATCTTGTTTGTTGGCATTCAATTGTCTCAAATTTTTAAAACATGGTTATCACCTATATACAATCAAGTAATGAATATATATCAGAAATATCAAATTTTAATGGTATACTTGATTTAAATGAATTAACCAAATAAGAATCTAAATAGTTCAAAAAATTTTCTTCTTGAATTTTATCAATTACAATATTTTTAATGATACTAGCTTTCTCATTTTTATCTTTTTTTATTATGTAGTTATTTATATATATTAAAAACACTGAATTCTAATATCATATTGTTAAATGATAATTTCATGATTCCATTCCTATAATCAATTAAAGTATTAAAAGTTGTCAGAAATGGATATCATAAAATAACAAGAATTGAATTATATATTTTCATAACTATGTATCTAAAATAATAAAATTCAAAAGATATATGAACCTATCAATTTGAACCAATATATCTTTACAATTCTTCTTGATACTTTGATTGATCGATCGATCAATAAGTAAAAGAATCACATAAGTTGATTTTAACTCATCCAGATTAAGTTGTTAATAAAATAACTATAGAAATAAGTTTACACTAGCATCCAAATTAAGTTAAGCTTATTCAATTTTATGATCTTCAATAATCCATGACATTGTAGGATAATTAGGATCTTCATATTTCATAACATTATTGTCTTAAAGAATTGCATTAACTTATTCAGTTAGAAAAGTTTTTCTTTTCAAATTCAATTTTCTTTTTGCCGTATATAAATCTTTCAAAAATTTGGCATAAGAGGGTATCTGTTTAATCACATCTAACGAAGAAATATTAACCTTAATCTATTTAAAAATTTCACAAATTTTATAATTATGATTCAATTTCTTTTGAGAGGTCAATGTTTGAGAAAATGATGACACGAGTGTAGCTTCAGTTTTTTTTATGATAGATAAAAATTTTGTCAACCATTTTCTTATATGTAGAGATTGATTCTCTCTTTTTTTATCATACAATTTAGGAATGTGTTTTTTAATAATCTCACCACTAAGAAGAATAATGATCAATTTAATTTGGTCCATACATTGATCAATATTTAAATTTAATCAGCTTTTAGGGTTTGACTGTAGTTGAGGTGGAAACATACCTTTCTCATGAATGTAGTACAAATATAAAGTTTACAAGAGTATTTTTCAAATCAACTAATGTTTAAGCAGTTTGATTATTAATAGATTTTTACTTTTTAATGAATATATGCAAAGTTTCCTTAAGAATTTTCAACTTTGATCGATATAAAGAAGGATTAGAAGGTCTTTATGGTTGAGATGCATGAGAATTATGATCATTTCTTCAATTAAAATTTACATGGTTTCTCTAGTTTGGATTATAAGTATTGGAGTATAGAGATGAGTAAAGCTTTTGAGTATTTTTTGTTTTTCTAAGCTTTGTGACTTCAATCTTTCGCATCAAACTAGTAACTTTAATATTTACATAATCTTCTAG
The DNA here is from genome assembly GCA_035590515.1 of Trichilia minutiflora. Classification (NCBI taxonomy): domain Eukaryota; kingdom Viridiplantae; phylum Streptophyta; class Magnoliopsida; order Sapindales; family Meliaceae; genus Trichilia; species Trichilia minutiflora. The sequence continues at coordinate 3,104 of JAVXUL010114901.1, forward strand.
ATTTAAATTATATTTTTTTATTAAAATTAATTAGATTAGATCTAATTAAATTATATAAAGAACCAATGATGTGTCAAGATTTTAAATTTTTAACTAAATGATCTAAATAATCTAATGTTTCATCTTATTCTTTTTAATTTTTTTTTATTATACATGATTTCAATAAATTATTTTGTCTTGGGTGTTAAACCATCATTAAAAAAAAACTAAATTTACTTCATTTTTAAAAATTATGATGTTAACATTAATTCATCAAATTTTTAAATCTTTTTCAATATTAAAAATATATTTTATTTTTTTAAATTTTGAATTATCTTTTAAAAGCATTTGTTTTGTGAAATTTTTTAAAAAAAAATTTCCTTACAAATTATTCCAAGTTTTAATTGATCTAGATATTAAGGAATTAAACCAAATTTTAGTTTTATAATTTAAAACAAAAGAATTAATTTTCGCTTCATGATTTCTTCACTATTTGCTTAGTCATTAAAAGTTGTACAAAATTTTTTAAATTCTTTTAAATACAAGTAAAGACTTTTAAATTTTAAATCATAGAAATTAGGAAGTAAAGAAATCATACTTAGTTGAAACCTAAAGTTATTTGCATTAATGAAAAAAATAAAATAAAAAAGAGTAAACTTTTGAAGAGATTGCAAATCTTCACATAAGGTTCTTAATAATGGGTTTTTAGTTTCTCTATGACTACTTTGATTTCAGTCATAATGCTTGAAATATGTAATATTGAGAATAAATCAAATAAAGTGTCAAAAAAAATTGAGAATTATCTTTCACTAAATGCTCTAAATGTGTATTACAATACTAAGTGAGTCTGAATGTGGATCACAATATCAAGTGAATATAAATATAATAAAATAAAAATAAATACATAATAATTATAAATTAAAAAAATATTAATACAATAATATTTATAAAAGAGTTGGCATAGCCTTTCTCATGACATGAATAAAATCAAAATTAATGATACAATAATTAAAAAATAATATAAATAAAATACAACATAAAACAAATGAAGATCAAGTCACCCACTTAAATATCATAAATAAAATATAATATCATATAAATAATATAAATTAAAGTTAATGAAGATCAAATCTCCCACTTAATGAAAATAAAATAACAAGAAATTAAAATGTAAGAATTTAAATAAAGTAAAATAAATAACTAAAAATAAAATAAGAAATTAAATAAACATAAAATAAAACAAAAGATATAGGAGATTATCCTTTTATAAAGATGTAGCAGGCTTAATTTTCTTTAAAAATTAATTTATTTTAGTTAATTATATTTCCCGATAATAGCGTTAAAAAACTTTTTTACATCTTAAAATTGTATATAAAATATAGATAGTTTTATTATAATATAATCTTGGTAGTCCAAATGTTATATCTGAATTTTTTTTTTTCAATATTCAAAGGTTTTTATTCAAGATCTAAGAGTAAAAGAAAGTTTAGTGATTATTTGATTTTATGAATGATGTTACCAAGTAAAAATTAAAAATACAAATTAATATTACTTAGGCTTTAGAAATTAACATTTATTAGAGATATAAAAAACATTTTTTATCCTTTATATTAATAAATTAAGATTAATTAAAGAATTATCTTAATTGAAAAATAAAAATTATTTTTGGCACACAAAAAATATATTTTCTTTTAAAAAGAAAAGTACGAACAAAATATATTTTTTAAACCAATTAATGAAAACATTAAAGAAATTTGATATTAATTTATAAAATGTGACTTTAAGTATTCTTTATACCAATTATCTACAAAATATTAAGGTTTAGTGCTTATTTGGTTTAACTTTTTTAATACTTCTCACCCTCTTTTTATTAAAAGCTGTGCCGAACAGATAAAAATAAATTTTTTTTTTATAAAAAATCTTTTTGTATTTAAAATATAAAATGAACTTTTTAAAAAGTTGAGAAAGAGGAGTTTTTTCTTCTCTTCTCATTAAATACACATATAATATTTATTTTATTTCAAAAATATCTTTCTTAACTCCTACTTTTAAATGTTTTGATTTAACCAAATCAAATACCCTTAATGATAAGTTTAATAAAAAAAGAGATTATTTTTTTTATTATACCAAATAATTTTAAAAAAAAATCTTATATTAATTTTAAAATCTTTTTAAGAGAATTAAAAGCCAACTTTTAAATACTTAAAAAGCTACTCCAAACATGCTTTTAATTTATCAAGCATTCTTTATTTCAAATGTTTACCAAAAATGAAAGTTTTAAACAAATAAAAACATATTTTAAAAATATTTTATACAATTAATTAAAAAGATTAAACATAAAAGTACAAAATTAGGATTGAGAATATACCTCTACAAACTCATAAATGCTAAATTTTTTAGCCTAAATTAGGAGATTTAGAAAGATATAACTTAAGAGTGAGTTTAGAATGAAATGAAACTCAATTACAATTTAAAATACTTCGTTATAATCTTCATATACGAGTAATGAACAAGATTTCTTTTTTTCGGACATGAAGGAAAGCTCAAGGGATACATGAAGAACCTAAACAATTAATGAAGTTATTGGTCATCTTAGCTCCATTTATCAACCCAACATTAACACATCATTTAGTATCTAATTTTGATAAAATTTGTTTGGTGCGCTCGAATGAAAGTATATATATTTGTCTTATCTTTCATTGATACTTGAATTAGATTATTTCGAGTTTTATATCTCAAGTTATGACTTAAATATTAAAAAAAGGTTAGGTTAAACTAAAAGTGTAGATAGGCTCATTTTTGCCCAAATTTTGCCCGGTAAACGTTTAAATTTGATCATTACTGTATACATATTTATAGCACATTGAATTTTCTTTTTATAAAATCTTAAATTACCTTAAAATCTTTTCAGATTGAAAAGTTATATCCATTTTATTATTCTTACATCAAAAGATAAATTAAACAGTAATGACAAATAAAATAAATTTTAAATATAAAATTAAAAATATACTTGAATTAAAAAAATTAATCATACTACAAAGTATTAAATGATAAATTTAATTTTTTATAAATATACACTTTCAAATATTTATCATCTCTTTCTATCATCAAAGAGGTCAGAGCCTATCTCCCATTCCAGTATATAAATGATCATGTCTCTAAGATTTGTTCATCTTGCATAGCATGGGAAGAAACTCAATGTTGAATTTTCACCTAATGCTCTGGATTACTTGACAAAGCTCCAGCATTTTAAATTACGGCCACTGGTTATTGCATTATCATTAAGGTAATGATGATCAAATGGTTGAAATGTCCAATGTAGATAAGTTAACAAAAGGCTGTATAGGTTCTCAAGATGAAACATGGAAGTAAGACTGGAAAGAATTTTGATGAGAAAGAGTGGTGACATTTTACGACAATTCGGAGGCAGTAGCAACTGAAGAATTGGTTAGAAGATGGCTACTGTTAGAGCTTGGTTTGGCTTGGCATTGCAGTTCTCAACTGAAGAATTTGCTTCCGTTGCCAGGATTATAGGAACCCAAGATCCCTTATAACCAACTAGGTAAGTTTTGTATGAAGCAATAAAGTATTTCATAGAATATTTATTAGTGTATCAATTAATGGGACGGGGCATGTTGTTTACTATGACATTTATGGATAGTCGAGTTGATTGAAGTGAATTTGAGATTGTGTGGTTAGATATATGATCTTGAGTTCGATTTTTTTTGATATATCTATGATTTAAGTGGAAAGTTATGATGATAGGATACTGTACTAGTCTCTTCCAAAAATTAATCAAAATATGATCCGAACGTTTCAATTAAAAAAAAAACAAAAAAACTTGAGTTTAACACTTCAATTAAAAAAAAAAATAAAAAAACCTTGAGTTTGTTGTTTGTGTATCATCAGTTAGTGAATGAGTAGATATTAGGGAATCAACCATAATTGACCACTATTTATATTTGTTATTCAAAAATACCCACCCTCTAAATTTTTATTCAAAAATGCCCACATTAAAAATTTTTGGACAAAATTGTCCTTCAATTTCAAAATTAACGTACCCATTTTTTTACTGTTCACTAGCTTACTAGGGAGTGGGCTTCCACTCCCTAGTAAGCTTACTAGAGAGTGGAGTGAAAATTCACTCTCTAGTAAGTTGGAAATTTTTTTACTGTTCACTAACTTACTAGGGAGTGGGCTTCCACTCCCTAGTAAGCTTACTAGGAAGTCGAAGCTCACTCCCTAGTAAACTGAAATTTTTGCACAATTTTGATTTAACGTAAATTTTGTATTTGAGGACAATTTTGTCTAAAAAAATTCGAAGTGAGTATTTTTGAATAAAATTATGGAGGGTGGGTATTTTTGAAGAACAGTTATAAATAGTGATTATATTTGATTAAATCCCTAGATATTAGCCGCAAGTTAATAATGCTATGAGGGTTTTGTATTTCGATTGTTAGACAGTTTATCATATCATTTCTGCATTAATATGATTAAAATTATAGAGTACATATTTAATTTAAAATTAATTATTTTAATAGTAAAAAATAGATAAAATTATAATAATATTAAATAAAAATAAATAAAATACTTAGCATAAGTTTATTGAACGGCTCAAAATAAAAATAAAAAACCATTTGTGGTAGCACAAGTCCGGTCGGATAAAAGTTAATCCGGCTGAGAAGACGAGACTCCAAGAACCAAACGAAATTTCTCAACGAATTGCAACCATCTACTGCAAATTCAAATCTCTCGTTCTCTCTCGACATGGAAGTCATGAATCTCTCTGGCGAGGTTAGGGATTATATCAACATTCCTATTCTCTCTCTGACATTTCTCGTATTGTTGTTCTTTTTGATAATTTTAATCTTGAATTAGGGTTCTTATTTTCATTTTTATCGTTATCAATCATTTATTTTTGTTTAGATATTGATAATTTATAATATGTCATTATTTGATGTCTAAAGCAGTTAAATTATTTGCTTGATCATCTGTATAGAAGTAAAAATCATCAACTATTAATAATTTTTTTATGTTCATAGAAAATCATCAATTACTGGTAATTTTTGTATGTTCACTATTGACTTGAAATTTCATAATTTGTAAACTCTGAATCAAACCAGGCTGGTCTGCGATTGCTTCTTTGTCCACTTGGTTCCAACATTGTTATACGCACGGCATGGTAATTCCTAACTTGTTTTTGGTTTTCACAATCTGAAGTCCATTAATCTATGAAATAGAAAAATGCTCTTTTAATGTGTTGGTCTTGTACTCTTGCAGTTGTTCTATTGGGACAGTCTTACCCGTTTACAAAACGTTTAAAGCTATTGAGAACAAAGATCCTAATGAGCGGCAAAAGTGGATTCTTTATTGGGCAGGTTCTTTTCAGACAATCCCATTGTTATTATGTACCACCTCTATAACCAACATTTTTTTTGAGTTGTGTAGTTCCAAATAAGGTGGTGTAACCAAAATGTTAATGTTTTGATTAATTTAATGAAGGTACTCAGGTTCAGCATTTCTACTGCAATTTTTGAAACCAAATTTATATAGAAGCTTTACTTCATGGAGAATTTGTATAGGGTTACAAATATGCATGATTAAAAGAACCTCTTTTATTTTTATTTTTCCTATTCTTAGGATACAATTGGGATTTAGGTGCTTAGGATAAAATCATTGGATGTAGAAACGCACATCTATATTTGAAAACAATGCATTGAACCACTTGAAAGCTTTCTCGTTAGTGATATGTCTTTGTACAGGAATTCAATTTTTTTTGCTTGACAAATAAATAATAAAAGGATGGAATAATATGACTCAACTTGACTAAAAAAAAGGAGTTAATTGTGTTTAGTGTTATACTTATAATATATATAGGAAAATCGTAAGTAAAAAAAAAAGGCAAAATAGAAAAATGTAGCTAATGTAAATAAAATATTTAATTCGTAGCTATTTTGGAATTTTGAATCTTTCCCAAGTACTTCCGAAAAGAAAAAAAAAAGTAAAAAGGATTCAAAGTTCAAAGCAGTCAACTGATATAACTAAGTTACTAGTAGAATATAGTAATTATTTTTAACTAAGATTTTATGAAGTATAAGTGAGAGGATGAGTGGTAACTATGTAAAAGTGGATGTTTACCAAACACTTTTGCTGTTTTAAAATTAAATAGGAGCACTCCTTTCTGAGACATACCCTTAATATCCTGCAGAAGTAAACTGAAATTGATTGTAAAACACAGGCACCCAGAATACCTTTTCCCTAGTCCAGTAGGGTCAACATTTTGGTCTCATTTTTATGAGAGTGTGTCCGTGTTGATATGATTTATTTTCTTTTTGGCGATGATTTGGATTTGTAATCTTACAAGCATTATTTATGAGAGTATATCTATGTGTATTTCCATCTCTTTTATTCCTGGGTTTCGAAAATGTGATTTGGGATGCTTGGGTTTGGAGAAAATAGATTGCGAAGTACAAGATTTATTGATGTGTTATTGTGTGGTCACTGAGATTCTTGTTGGTTGGGATTGTCTCAACTTTTTCTTTCATGCAGTGCTGCATGTAACACATTGTTAGTAAATGATTGCTTTGTTTTATTTCTTCTTTTTCTTCACATTCAGTCTTGTTGATTGCTTGCAGTTTATGGATCTTGTAGCATTGCAGAAGTGTTCACAGACAAGATTCTCTCATGGTACTCGTTTTTTTTTCTTTTTCTAGTTGCAACTATTCAAGGAAAACGGGGGCATCAATTATATTTTGATGCCCTTGGAAGACTTTCAGAAGGAAATTCTACTTTAGATATGCTGATGGACATGCAAAGTTGCTACTCCATTTGCTTGCATATTTTTAAAGTGGAAATGTTGACTTTGATCTCTTTTGAGTAAGAAGCAGCATTAGCCATAACTCTTTCCTTGTTTCATCAGGTTTCCACTCTACTACCATGTGAAGTTTGCATTTCTAGTTTGGCTACAACTTCCATCTACCAATGTAAGTTTGCTCTAGCTTCTTCTACGGATAGTTTCACTTGATACTAAATCTTGCATGCATTACTGCCTGCAAGATATTATGGTGGATGGTCTGAACTAGCACTCTTTGACCTGCCAGTTCGAATTTGAGTTTTCGTAGAAGTTAGCTAGTATTCCTAGCTTTTGTCCTTTTTTTTTTTTGGAAATATTTAGAGAGCTAAAGACAGGTATCCTTTCATCAAATGGAATATACCAACTAATTTTATTAATAGTTTGAATTGCATTTTGATGGACTATCTGCTTGATCTAACAGGGAGCGAAACATATGTATATGAGCCATTTGCGCCCATTTTTATTGAGACATCAAGCTAGACTTGATCAAATAGTGGAGTTTGTGTATTGTGAAATGGTGAGTATTATATGATTTCATAGTATGATGGATGAACTGAACTGCATGATATTTTGCATTTATTATGTTACTCTATCTTGTAATTCATATTTGGAGTTAAAATAGAAAAATAAATGATTCCTGAATTTGAAAGTTCTGATAGATTACTTGACCTGCAGAGTAAATTTATCAGAGATCACCAAGCTGAGTTTCGATTTGTGGGGGCAATCTTTATGAAACTTGTGGCATTAGGTAAGGGGTTGGATTTACCCAGGATGGTAAAACTCGATTTTCATTGTAAATGGACCAAATTCTTTGTGTATGAGATATTTTGAACTTATCATTTTTGTCATTCACATGATTTGGTTAAATTTGTTTTGTGATAAACGCAATTCATTATTTTGCTATCTATTCTTTTCATCACCGCATAAATTTCTCCAAATAACATATCGTGAAATTATAACCATTTGATTCTGGTATGGGATTGGCTGAAGACTATTTAAGAGTACATGTTAATATCCGTATAACAGCTGAGTTCAGGCATAGTTCTGTCTATCTTTTATCTTTTTTTTCTGCTATGGGATTGGCTGAAGACTATTTAAGAGTACATGTTAATATCTGTAAAACAGCTGAGCTCAGGCATAACTCTGTTTCTCTTTTATCATTTTTGTTTTCCTAATATGTGCATGATTTATAAAGTATTAATATACTACACACTATTTATACTTGGGATTTATTTATTTTTTTTAACTGATTATCATTTCTATTTTTCTGATTTCTTTGTTTCACGACTTTTTAACGAAACAGTGAGGAATATTATTCGTCCGCTGTCACCAACACAAGCTAATCGTACCATTGAAGGCCCAACAGAGCCAATTCCGGATTCACAATCAGACAATGAACGTTGACCGGTTCCTAACAGGCATAAGTATTCGCTCTTCTCATCAGAAATTCTTACATTTGTCATAGGTTGGTTGGATACTTTATGTTTTTCTTGTGCTAGGGAGGTCTAACCACATGGAGAAACTTTTGATTGTAAATATTTGTATAATATAGAAGTTTTGGATCTTAATATGAGCTAGCTCTCAGAAAAAAAGTGGACTTCTGGGTTTAAAGAGGTCTGTGGACGGGAAACATGAGCTGTAAAAGTTTTAAGTCTACGTCAAACAGTAGTCACTTATGGTTTAGTTTGTGTATAAAAGCTTCAACCAGTCTTGGAACATATATTTACCAAGTCAGACATGGTGCTGCTATGCTTTTAAATTTTCTTTAGCGTAGGTCAAACAGAAGTGAAGGTTTACCAATGCTTTTTGTTTTAAAAATAGGAAAATAAGCTAATACTTGACATTTAATTAAACTTGCAGTTGATTGACCTTTGTAATTTGCCATTGATATTAAATTAGTAACTACCAAATTAGAAAATTTCGTCACAATAAAGAAAAAAAGAAAAAGAAGAGGAGAAGATTTATGGGTGTTTTATTTTGGAAGTCTATAGAAGAGGTGCTGAGCCTAAAGGAGATGTGTCCACCATGTAGGTCATTTGCAATACGCAAGTTTATAAAAGATATTGGGCTTAAAACTGAAATATGGCTATAAGCCCAAAAATAGCCTTGTGGCAGCCTAAAAATAGGCCGACTGGAAAAGAAAAAAAAAGAATTCAAATATCAACTTCAAACACTCGACCACAGTGGGAGTCGTACCCGCGACCTTCTGATCCGCAATCAGACGCACTAATGTGATATGATTAAGGCATTAAGCTCAAATTTAGGGTAGTATTGCTGAAAACAGTTATGTACCATCTCAGGATAATAGCTAGTGATGATATTTTTCCTTTTTTTCTTTTTTAATAGTTTCTTGATATTTTTTTATAAGTTAAAACTGGTTTTCTTGTGTGTAAGGTGAAATGTACTGGATTGAATCTATGCCAAACATGAATGACTTGATTTGCTCTAAAGGCTACACTAAATTAGATCATACGTTAATGAGATTGGATAGGATTTTATTTGATGCATAATTTAAGATTGAATTTTATATATTATTATTATTATTATTATTTTTTTGTATACAGTAGAAACTTCTATACCTAGTAATCATCGAAGCGTTCAGTCGAGTATGGGATCGTCATACTCTCTTGAGGTAGGATCTCACGGATCACCTGACAGTCGTCCTTAATCACAGAATATGTGCAGGCATCCAGTCGAATACAAGACTGACATATTCCCTTGGAATGTGACCTTACGGATCACTTGACAATCACAGAATGAGTGCACATGGACTACATATGATGGTATTTGACGGGATCTCACATATCACTTGGTAGCCGTCCTTAGCTACAGGGTACGTGCAGGCGTTCAGTTGAGCACAGGATCGACGTATGCCCTTGAGACAGGATCTCACGGATCACCTGACAGTCGTCTTTAATCACATGGTGCATGCACAAGGATCACACGTGATGGTACCAAGTACATGATAAAATCTCTAATATGATCCTCTTAACACTTCAATAAAGAGAATCTTAAAGTGGGAATCAAACCTGGGACTCAAAGGTCACTCAGGTTTCACCTACCACTAGGTCACCCCTAAAGGGTTTTGTTATTAAATTAACTAGAAGCTAAATTAAATATATTTATATATTATTATATTAAATAGATAAAAAAATATTTAAAATATATTGATAATAGAAGAATATAATTATATAAATAATTATATCTTGAATTATAATATACCATAAATAAAATATTAATTCTATAGAACATTTAATTAAATTTCATGAAGAAATATTAAAAATTATAGTTAAACAAAATAATTAAAAATATTTTTATGATTGATTACAGTAATAAAATTAGTAGAAAATTATCACTTATTTAAAATATTATTAAACCTCAACTTCAATTTAACAAGATTAGAAAGCTTATCCCATGAAAACGATGGGATTGGTATTGCTACCATTCAAGATTAATTCGGCGGCCCAGGATAGGAGAAATTTATCAATCTAAAATGTGTATTCGAAATGTGTTTGTATTCTGAATGTCATGAACTGAATAGCTGCCTATTTGTTTGTTACGTTGTATCAACCAGTGGGAATCAATCATCAGAAAAGCTGAAACATGTTGAGCAGAATGCTCAATGAAGGAAAGTTCATATATTAACCCAGCAAAATGCTTACTGTAATTAACATTATCTGTCTATTCAGTAGATGATATCTAACATCTGCACAAAGTCTGACTTATTCAGAATTCCCATGTATTTAGTTAGATGAAGATGAATATCTACTCTCAAAAAGCGTCAAGTGTTCTAAGCTTCCAATTGTTTGCTTGCTTCTTTAGCTTTCATGGTTCAACAACCCAAACTTAATGGAGGAAATTGCAAGCCGATGCAGCGGTTTCACTCTTTCCTGCTTAATTAGAAAGGTCACTTCAATTCACTCCTTTTATGATGAAATGAGAAAGAAGAACGATTAAGAGGAAGGCATTGGAAAGACTTAAAATAGATCATATGACAGTTAAGGATCAGGGTTTCGATGATAAACCATTATAAATTCATTTTCATCTCTGAGCTTTCACATTCCTCAGAAAGACGAGACAGTTTGTCCTGGAGAACAGACCTTTCAGCTTTCAGCCCATCTGCTGTTGCAAAATTTTGACCCCTACCTAATAGATGAAAAACTAGAAGGCACAAGTATAATGGAACAAACACGGAATATCCTCAAAAAATAGTCAGTCAAAAAGGACAATGCAAAGATCTTGATTTGAGACGAGGAAAAAAGGATCATTAATTTGTCATGTTGTATGCATCATTTGAAATATTAGTAAATGATCTTTAAGTGTCTGTTTAATTTAGATTTTTTAGTATTTTTTAATCTCTCTCTTTTGTTTTTTTTTTAAATTGTATCAAACAGATAAAAATAAAAAAATCTTTTATAAATTTTTTTTTGTATTTAAAAAATAAAATTTTTTAAAAGATTAACAAATAGAAGATTTCTCACTAAATATATATATAATATTTATTTTATTTTAAAAATATTTTTTTTAATTTTTTCTTTCAAATATTTTGATTTAATCAAATCAAATACCTTTTATAATAATTTTAATAAAAAAAAATTATTTCATCTATTATACCAAATAATTTTAAAAAAAAAATTATCTTAATTTTAAAATATCTTTTTTAAGAAGAGAAGTTAAAACTAGTTTTAAGTTTTTAAAAAGCTACCTCTATGTTCTATTGTAATAGACACGTTAGTCAGTTCAATCACTAAGAAATTAAAGGAATATGATGAAAAAGGGAGGAGTTGCATAGGAAACAATAAATCTGTGGGCAAAATCATTGATTATTAATTACTATAAGAAAGAAGTTCAGCAGAAACATTTGTATTAAAGATTCAATAAACATATCACAAGGGAAAAGAACTCCATTATCAGAACTTAGCAAAAATATCTGAGCATGTAGTACGTTTAAGTAACAATATTTCTTCTGCTTACAAGAGATTAAGAAGAAGAATAGGTGGCAATTATATTGCTTTTGATTTATTAGTAAAATGTCTGTTTTCTTTTTCATATAAGAAATGGGCCAGTAAAACATGCAACATTTTACCAAAATATATGGCAAAATATAAAACAGAACGATGCAACTGTACCAGTTTCGATCACTTCAGGCGTTGGGATTGTATGAGAACCCAGAAGATATCTCAAAATATAGAACAGAACAGACATAAAACGAAAGCTAATGTCATAAATAACCTCTCACATGGTAAACAGTACCGGGGCATGGAGACAGGAATTGGTTTTGGTCTTACCTTTGTAAGCACAGTTCCAGTACCAGATGCATGGAAAATCATCCCTGAATTCTGAGACGTTATGACCATGTTTTTCGCAGAATCTGGTGACTCCAAATCTGAATGCATCTGGTTTAATTTTTCCTTCTATGTAGCAAAAATATCCTAAAGAAAAAAGGACTTCAATCACATGAGTAAAACCACCATGTTTCAAACAATTTTTACTGGGCCTAGTTGAATTACAGAGTTCGAACAAACAATTGCACACTGTCACTTTCAACAAATGCCACTAATGCAACAGGCATTGCAATTGTTTGCCAAGTTATTCAAACATAAAAAAAGAATGAAGGTACATACTCGGTTAATGTCAATACTTGCATCTCATTAGTCCTCGTTCACACTAGCAGAGCTGTTAAAAGAACAAACAAATGAAAAGTTGCGGCAATACTTCATCAAAACATAAGAACAAATATCTAGAAGTTCGGAACAAGTACCTAAGTGAAGCATTATATACATAATAATTTCCGCAACTTGAAGTTGCCTTTTTCAATTTCCCCCGGTTTATTACCCAAAAACATAGTTGTGGGTCTCCCTTGCCGTTTCTTACTGAACTGAAAAAATTGACATTGTTTAGTAAATTCTTTCGAGAAAACAATAAAATCATATTTAAGAGCTAAATTCATCAAACGTTATATAATACAAAGTTTGTTGTTTGAAAATCGAATTCTATAAAGACCTTTATGTACACACACCAAGAAAAACTTGTTGGAATTCGTTTACACTATAGTGAGATTGGTGGTTTCATATAAGGACGTTCAAAACCCAAAGGTAAGACGTGGAATAAGACTTCTATAAATTTGTTAAATTTCTCTTTTTAAAAACTAATTCTTTCACATTATTTTTTTATATATTTTCCATGCACTTTTCTCCGATTTTTTTTCTACCTTTACTTGTCTATTTATAGATAAATGAAAAGGACGAATTAACGCAATTGTTCATTTGAACAATTGCAACTCTTCCTAATGATGCCTTTCACCATTAATTGTATTCTTTCACCAAAGAACACAATCTTACATATGACCATTACTTTGATTATATTCTTTTAATCAAGTTTACTTCCGATAATTAAATATCCTATACGCACAATTATTAGTATGTATGCCCTAGAAACCATTCATGTTATCGGTTTCAGAGCTTATGATCTTGTATAAACTTATTATTTATTAATAAAAGAAGTAGTTCTTTATTTACATATATTAGTTGTTTCCTTTATTTTTCATGCAATGAATGAAAAATATATGTAAATTGTTCAGATAATTATATTTAATTGTTAAACATATGATCAAAGCGTTCTCTACATACTTCGTATTGATTGGGCAACTATATCACATAGTAGGCACACTAGTTGCAGTCTAATGATATTATATGACAATATATGTAGGCTGATAATATGAGTATTATCATAAGAGCATTAGTATGAATTTATAGTTGGTAAACTATTTATCAAATAGGATCATTTATCGATGAATCACATGGTATGCATGTAATCAATGATTGATCGATAGATTATAATAGTGTGCGACATAATCTTTTGGCCTAAGATGTCTGGAATTGAACTTTATATGGATAGGTGTATTTTATATGGTGTGTAACACCCCGTGTTTTATCTCGAGGGTATATTTATCATTTCCTACTTTTCCAGTTCATATATCTGCATTCATTTCATATCCCATGTGCTTGTGAGGAATATTTAAATGAGATTTTGAATTTTGGCGGGTTCGATCGACCAAAATGGGTGATTCGTTCGACTGATATTTTAAGGACTCTCGAAAAAATTTTGGCTTTAGATTCGTTCGAACGAATAGGGGGATTCGTTCAATCGAATTGGGCTTCGTTCAACCGAAGACATTCGTTCGATCGAAGTGTTGATTCGTTCAAACGAATAGGCGTTCGATCGACCGATATTTTACAAGCTCTCTGACTTTTGTAGACATTAAAGGATTCGTTCGACCGAAGGGGGTGGTTCGGTCGAACGAATCAACACAAATTAACAATTTTACCCTCTTCTAGAAGCTTTCTCCTTAAGAAAACTTAAGGACAAAATGATAATTTTACCCTTTTTCTATAAATATGGGTCAAGGGTCAAATTTTTCCAGCTTTTCTTCCTCATTTCCTCTCTTCTCCCCCTCTCATGTTCTCCTTGCCTCTCTCTCTAAATTTTTGCCATATTTTGTTGAAATCTCGATTTCTCTTTGCAGACGAGCCGTATTCTACGCTTCTAACACGCTGGGAGCAACAATTTGGAGGTAGGAGCTTGGATTCGCGAAGGAGGAGCTAGGGTTTTTGGATGAGATTTGGGGCTTTTTGAGTTAGAGGTGAAATCGGAGTAAATCGAGCACATCACGAGGTTCGTAGCTTCGATTCTAAC
>JAVXUL010114921.1:0-10877 GCA_035590515.1 Trichilia minutiflora
AGTCTCGTCGAGGACAGTCACGGATGTCACCGCGTGACTACTCGAGGCGAACATCAGTGGTGGGCTTCTTTTCTAACAAAATGAGCATCGTGTCGATTTCTGCATTTAAAAAGATACTTTTGAAACAGCATGTTTTATCTGCATATAAAACCCACTGATGGTCGGGATCGCGCCTGATCAGCGTGATTGCCGAGAGGTCAGCCTGCCCAATGTTATTTCTTCATTTGAATATTTGTTTTCTATGCAAATGAAATGATATGCCACATTTACGAATACTTTTCTTATTATTCTTTGAGTTTATATATGGATATGTATCCTATATGGTTTTCGATGGAGTAATACGATGATTTGATGTGTGAAGGTATGTTTTATATGAGAGTTGGGCCAGTGGGCCAAGATTTTTATTTGTAATGACACGTGGCCATTGGGGCCTTACTTTATATCATGATTTTAAAGATCTCAAAAGAAAGAAAGGTTTTTCCTGCTTTATTGCTTTCAAATTTTACTCTCGCCTGTGGTTTTACTTGATATATATATATATATAGGTGTGTGTGTGTTTGTTTTTATCTAATCCACTCACGGAGTATACTTTTGTATACTCACCCCCCCTCACCTTCCAGTTGCAGGGCAAGCGTTAGGTCGAGCGAGAGGTGGTGGTTGCTGTCAAACTGAAGGCTCAGGTATAGCAGCTTTGACTCACTCTGTAGTCTTAGTCCACTGGTAGTCTTTATTGATCTTTTATTTGTGAAATAGTTATAACAGATAAGCAGATTTGTAATATTATTTCTAAATTCATTTTGGGACAGATTGATCCCTGTGGAAAATTATTTACTAAATTATTTTGTTGCTCTTCAAACCTTCTTTGGAGTTTGGGTGTTAGACAGAATAAATGTAAAAATATTTTGGAAATATATGTAAACTGTTTGTGAAAATAGGATTTTGTAAAAACCTTACAGGCCTACAGATGATATCCTGTGTGATTGGGTATACCCTGGAGGTCTGTGGCATTGTCACGTGTGAGAATCCGGGTCGGATCGTGACAACCAAACTCTTATATCAGAGTACACTCTTAGAAATTCGAACTCAATATAAACAAGAATATCCCAAAAATAAAATCACATACTACACCCAACAGATGTAGGATTTATCTTGTCATGACAGGTTTATCTTGTCATGATTTATTTAGTTGATCTGACCTCGATATCTAAATAAAACATCCAAGTGGTCCTTTGCACCTTCGAATGAGGATAAAACAACTATATTAATAAGATGATCTCTCTAACCTTTGAGATGGACTAAAAGATGATCCATGATCCAATTTTTTTGGTATTCTTTTTAAATAAATAAATAATAATATAAATAAATTTAAAAATTATATTAAAATTATTTAATTTTTCGATGAATTGTCCTCTTCCATTAAAATCAAAATATATAAAGTAAATTTTATACAAATATGACTCCAAGAAATTTAAATTGTATAGTAATTGAATAATTCAAAGTTTGTTTCGGTATTCACTAAGAGTTTGTTTATTTACAATGGTATAATTAATAAACTATGTAATTATATATGGTATAATTATACAATCATATAATTACTCAGTTTTGTAATTATACAATTGTATTTGGTTATAAAAATAGTATGAAAATTAATTTTAATTACTAATAAATTATTAAAATTAAATTAAAAAATATAATATGATTTTTATATACAGTATATAAATTGTATATGTTTTTTTAATATAAAGAGGTGTTAATAAAAAAAAATTATATAAATATATCTAGATGGTTATTAATGTGAATCAGTTTTAAAAGGTGAGTAAAAGATGGTGTAATAAAACAATAATATAAAAAATAATTAAAAATATAAAAAAATATATTTTTATAATTGTAAAAATTAAAAAATTAAAACTGTATACTTACACTGAATAATTAAGAGTTCAATTATATCAATTATATATTTAATTATATAATTAAATGATTAGATAAATATTTACAAAATTATATAATTATACCTAATTATAAAATTTTTCAATTGCAATTAGTCCTAATATCTCTCCCAAAATCCAAATTTCTTGGCAAATCCTTTAATTTCCTAATAACCCATTTTCGATTCTGAAATTCGAAGTGAATCCACTCAATCCAGGTATGTATATATTAATCGAACCGGGTTCCTCCGGTTCGATTCCGTACTTAAAATAACCAAACCACGCTTCGTCATCACATCTCGATCTGTTTCTGCTGTGAAATCCAGTGCGGTTACATAACGAGCAGAACACAAATCTCGTATGGACAAAACTTTTCATTTCATAGCGTGCGGAAGTTTGTATTGGCTGGATCTAAAATTATGAAATGGTTCTGTTCTCAGTGAAACCAGTTTTCATTAGCATCATTTTTGCTCTCTCTCTTTTTCTTGCCGTGGTTTTGCTCTCTCCTTACAATGATTTTCTATTGCTTTCTCCAAGTTCTTCGGATTCAACCAGGTAAGTAATTTCATTTCTCTAAAAAAAATTTATCCCTGGTTATTTATTTCTATATCTGTTTGGGTTTAGCTTCTAGCAAAGCCATAGAATGCAGAGATGCAATAGGAAACAACGAAATTTTTGGTATCTGTGGTTTTAATGTTAGAGTTTCGCTGTTGAGCATATTCGACTGTTTCGGTTTGTCGATATTATTTGTTTTTTAAGTTTTTCCCTTTTCATTTTAGATTTTAACTAGTGAAGTGAAACTGGGTTTGTATATTCTTTTGGAAGTAAAAGCGATGCTACTTGTTATTGTATTGTGCGTTTCTTTGGATGGTGATTATGGGTTTCTTGTACAGCTAATACTTTGATGAATGCATTTGTTGTTTCATTTTTAATGGAAATATGATTTGTATTTTGTGCAGCAGGGAATCTGATATATGGAGTGTGAGGAGGCTGGTAGAATGGAGGCCTTGCAAATGGTGGCGTCAAGGACATTTGACTCGTAAGTATTTATTTCTATAATTCTTTTTTTTTTCTTTTGTTTTGTTTTAGTCCAACATTTTTTGAGTCATGAGTAGTAATAATTTGATGAATCATATGTTGACATTTGAAGTTTGTATATCCTCTTTGGGTTTTATATTATAGATGAATTACTCTACTTATTTGGCTTTTATTGTAATTAGTGTTAACGTTGAAACTAGGTTTCATATGCTCGCTAAAAGACTTACAGTACAATAATCAGTACAACAATCCAGGTTGGGTATGGGAGTAGAGTTGGCATTTAGTTCAAGGCTTCTTTTTTGATATCCTGAGTCAATTTTAATTGGCTATCATTTGCAGACAATTGCATTGGTTTTTTGTTGAAATCCTGCAGCTTTGCCAGCGAAGACTAATGGATATATCCGTGTGGATTGCTATGGTGGCCTCAATCAGATGAGAAGAGATGTGGGAGCATATTAGGCATTTCTGATAGATATTCCTGATTTGGTTTACTGCTTTTTAAAGATGGAATCTTGACTTTGTTAACAACTTATGCAGTTGTGCGATGGTGTTGGTGTTGCTCGTTTGCTAAATGCAACTCTAGTTCTGCCAAAGTTTGAAGTGGCTGCATATTGGAATGAGTCAAGGTAAGTTGTGGTTAATTTATTTATTGTCATAGTGTTTTTAGGGAGTAGGAACTGTGTAAAGATCAATGCTTCCTCTTGCATGTCAGAAATTTCAAAGCCACAAAAAATGTACAATTTGTGGTTTCTCTCACTTTAGGTTGATTGATTTCATTAAATAGTTACTCACCAGAGTGCTATGTAGATGCTACTTTTCCTTCTTGAACATATGACATAAAACGTACAGATTTTAATTTTGGAATTTATTATACTGTTGTTAAGCTTTACAATTAGAGTTGTTAATGATAATCATGGATTTTCTGTAAACTTGAACATGGGTGTCAAAGTTGCAGAGATACTTAGTCCGTAATCAATGGGTCTCTGGTTACTTTGGTGTGAAAAAGGCATTTAAATATTGATGCTTTAGGCTTCTTATTGTACTCATAGCATCCACCATAAGAATTAAGTTCAGATGTGTGATACCTATCCAGAAGTTTTCGCAACTCTTTTCACAACTCAATCATGTATGATGGAATCATCAAAGATTGAGTTATTGGAGGATGTCTATAGCCATCAACTTCGTATTATGGGAGGCTAAGGATTATCAAGTTAATTTTAAGATTCCATTTTTGTTATTCTATATGGATGATATTCTTTTTTAACTCTTTATCTTTACCTCAGTGGTTTTGCAGATGTATTTGATATCGACTACTTCATTCAACATATGGTTGGCTTTGTTAAAGTTGTCAAAGAATTGCCTTCTAGGCTTTCATCTAGAAAACCATTTCATGTAGATTGTAGCAAACGGAAAGGCCAATTTGATTATGTTGAAAGTGTTCTTCCATCCCTATTGAAACATCATTATATCTCACTCACACCAGCAATGAGTCAGAGAAGGGACAGGTATTTCATCATGTTTCGGGGTTCCTTGCTTCATTACCTGAAAGTTTATTGCTATGGATGAATAATGTTTTATGTTTCCAAGAATCTTGTGCTTATTTTTCATCTTTTAGGTATCCTTGGTATGCAAAAGCTGCCCTTTGTCAAGCATGCTACAATGCATTACGTCTTACAAAATCCTTGGAGAAGAAAGCCTCTGAGCTACTTGAAGCCATACCCAAACCCTTTCTCTCACTTCACCTTCGGTTTGAACCAGATATGGTTGCCTACAGTCAATGTGAATACCAAGGCCTTTCTCCTTCCTCAATGCAAGCCATTGAAGCTGCAAGGGTTGATAGGCGACCATGGACTGGAGAGTTAGCTCACATTTGGAGAAAACGTGGAAAATGTCCTCTTACACCTAAGGAAACAGCCCTCATGCTCCACGCACTTTCCATCCCAACAAACACAAATATATATCTTGCTGCAGGGGATGGCCTGATGGAAATGGAAGGGTTAACATCTGTTTACACCAATGTAGTAACCAAGTCTGCCCTTCTTAGTGGGGAGGATTTGACAACCATGCATGGGAACACAAAAGCTGCATTGGATTATTATGTATCCATTAATAGCGACTCATACATGGCTACATATTTCGGAAACATGGATAAGATGGTAGCGGCTATGCGTGCTTTTAAAGGGTTATATAAAACTCTCTTCTTAAGCAGAAAAGCTTTTGCAGAGTTTACTTATCAGGGATTGGAAGGGAAGGAATTGATGCAAGCCTTATGGAAGGAGCACAGAGATGATTTTGTGATGGGACGAGGGTCTGCTTTGCCTGACTGCTTTTGTGAATTTAAGTTGTGATTTTATGTTCTATCTTAGGCCTTCACATTTCTTAATGTTTTTTAATTTTTAGCTCTTTTACATTGATGCCATAACAATGTTTAAAGCATTTAATTTGTATCCTGGTAGACATTATTTTGTCTTGAGGTGGGTAACCAAAATGGCCGAGTTTCTCAAATTGTGCATGAATTAATCAAAGTGGAAACGCTAAATTGATGAGTTAACCCATATGCAATGGTCCTTTTAGTTTGCATTATCTCAAATTCATTTTTTGATCTTGGAAGCTACTTTCAAAAGAATTACGAAAAATTGTTTTTATTATTATTGCTGTTATTATTATCATTATTGACAGAATTTGGAATAATCAAATTGTATTATTACAAAGGGATATTACACGGTTATATACAGATTTCACACTATCTAAATTAGGAAAGACTACAAGTACAACAGTACACGGTTTCCTTATTTGGAGAAAGTTGGGTTTTTTCAAACTCCCTCTCAAACTGGTGAATGAATGGATATCTTCTATTCCAAGCTTACTAATTATAGTCTGAAAATTGTACTAAACAGCCCTTTGGCGAGAACATCTACAAGTTATCCACCGGTAGAAACAAATGGGGTGCAAATTAAACCATTGTTTGACTTCTCTTGATAAATATCAAGTGTCTATCAACTTCCACATGCTTAATACGGTAACATTACACTGGGTTATGTGCAGTATTAATGGCTAATTTATTATTGCAGTAAAGCTCCATAGGACTTCTCCATTTGACTTTCAAGTCTTCCAAGACTACCGTTAGCCACAACAGCTTGCCACCACATTCTGTTTTTTGCTTCTTCAAGTCAGATGTTGCCTCCTAGGAAAATGTAATAACCTAAAGTTGATCGCCTATGAATCATTGACCCTGTATAATCTTCATCAGTATAAGATTCTACAGTTAATTCCTTTCTTGAAGAGAATTCCCTTGCCTGGTATGCCTTTGAGATACTATAAAATTCGATACACAACTTTGAGATGTGATTCTTTAGGATTGTGCATGAACCGAATCTCAACACTAACTGCACGGCTATATGACAAGTAGATAAGTTTTCCCACAAGTCTCTGATAGGAGCCTTTATCTACTGGAGTATCTTCCAAATTATCACCAAGTCTGTAATTAAACTGTATGGGTGTCTCAGCAAGTTTGCATCCCAACTTGCCCGCGTCTGCTAGTAAGTCCGTTATATAACTTTGATGAGCGATAAAGATCCCTTGTCAAGAATGTGCTACTTCTATGTCCAGAAAGTACTTCAGTTTCCCAAGCTACTTAATCTCAAAACCCTTACCAGCTGCTTGTTAAAGCTCTTCACCCCTGCCACATCATCACCAATCACTATATATACTAATAACACAGTTACTCCCCCTGAGGCCAAATACTTTGCAAACAAGGTATGGTCTCCTTGGCTCTGTTTGTAACCCATACTGAGCATCACCCTAGCAAATCTCCCAACCGAGGCTCTTGGGGATTGCTTATGTCCATACAATGCCTTTCTTAAGCTGCACACCATCTTTCCCTCAGTATTTGATCCATGCCTGGGTGGAATTTCGATATAAATCTCCTCCTCCAAGTCTCTATGTAAGAAGGCATTCTTAACATCATATTGTTGAAGTTTCCAGCCAAGATTTGCTGCTAGAGATAACAACACCCTCACAGTATTCATCTTAGCAGTAGGGGTAAACCTCTCAAGATAATCTATTCTATATGGCTGGGTTTATCTCCTGATGACCAATCTTGCTTTATATCTCTTTAACGAACCATCTGACTTATATTTCACTATGAACACCCATCGACAGCTTACTGGTTTCTTTCCTCTAGACAGTCTCACCAAATCCTAAGTCTTGTTCTCCTCAAGAGCTTCCATCTCAATTTTCATAGCATTCTTTCAATTCTCATTACCTAATGCCTCAGATAAAGTTCTAGGAATAGAGACAGTGTTTAGGCTTGTGAAGAAGGCTCTTTGGTTTTGGGACAGGTTCTGTTATGACATCAACAGGTACAAAGAATGCTTGGTACACATTCTTGTTCGTTTTCTAAGAGCAATGGGAAGATCACTTTGATTAAGAAATTTAGCGACATTATCTTTATCAGAAGCAATTCGAATAATTACCTCACTAGTACCAGGAGTAGAGCTTGACTCAGGTGGTGGAGCCAGCATGGTTCGAGAGATTGGTCCTTTCTTCCTTGAGAAAACTAACAGTGGACAACTAGAGTCTTGAGTTTGTTTTTCCTTTACCATTTCTGGTTACATGATTGGATCAACTTGTGTGTCTGACAAAGAGATATTTGGCTCGGACTGGACAATTGGAATAGGAAAGGTATCTGACTTGGATTGAACAACAAGAATAGAAGAGGACTCAAAACATTGCAAAGACCACTAATCAAAACATTGTAAACAGCAGGATCAGGCACTTTTCCCCTTTCCACTGTTTTATCTCGAATTGTCATTGCAACATCCACCTTCCCCACAGTAACAAGTCCATAAATAAGAGCTCCATAAGCTAGCAAATCAGGTTTATGTCCTTTTTCTGTCATCTCAATAAGCAAATCTGATATCCTAACATATTCACCTAGTTTGCAGTAGACAATTACAAGAGGAGTATAACTAAACTTTTATTGGCTCCAGCCTTCTCTTAATTGCTTGATCCAGTAGTTGACCAGCTTCATCAACCTTCCCATCCCTGCACAAGCCACTAATCAAAGTATTATATGTAACAATATCACGCTCACAATCACTCTAAATCATCCACCTAAGAGTGTCCTCAGTTTTAACCTTACAACCATGCTTATATTTAGCATCAATCATATTATTATAAACTCGAACATTCACATTTAAAACCTCTCTCTTTCATATCCATCAAAAGCCCATCAGTTGCCTTAAAATCTCCTTTCCTGCAAAACCCATTTATCATTGCCACATAAGTCTCCGTTGAAGGCAAAAAGTCCTTTATTTTCAACTCCCTAAAATGCTTACTAGCACTTTTAACATCACCTATCTTGCAATGCCCATCAATAAAGGAACTATAAAACACAATATTAGGGATACACCCCTTTCGAAACCTCTCCTCAATAAACTGTTTATCCTCATCAACTTTCCCATCTTTACACAAACCTCTCATCATAATACAAGTACTATAATTATCCAAACCAGCATCTCTTTTAAACATGTCATCACACAGATTACGTGCAATTTCAAGTTTTCTACGCTTAACAAGCAAACCTAGCAAAGAATTACAAGCAAAAACATCAGGAACACTATCATACAATCCAATCACATAATTATACTACTCAAAAGCTTTATCAATCATCCCAGAATTTGCGTAAGCCCCCTATAACAACACTCAAACACTTCATGTGTTGGCTTTATATCATCTAATTTCATATTCTTTAAAACCAATTCAATCTCTGGGAACACTCTAAACCTCGCTAATAACTTCAAGAACGAAGAACACGCATACCTATTTGACAAAGCAGTGGTTGGTCGTTTATATAGTCAACAAAGAACTTCAGACCTACTTCTACGTCATGAATTTATAAAAAATATCGTGGGCAATCTCTGAAACGTGGGTTTCCTCAGCGGAAAAACGATTTTCAAGGGAGTCCTCTATTGTCGGTCTGTTCGGAGAATTTCAATGGTTTCGTTTACGAGTTTCCTGATGCCGAGTGTCAAGGCAAATGATGAAGAAGTTGGCTTTCGGTTTTGAAGAGGTTTAATGCGAGATAATAGGGGTTTAGACATCCGAGAAAAAGAGATGTTTGAAAAGGAGTTTGGTTTCGGCGCAGGTTTGGTCACATGGGAATGGGACTGTCTTCTTCCGCGGGTGATTTGTTATTCGTCGTTTGCGCCTTTGCGGGAGTTGAATTCGAGCCATTTTTCAATCTTCGGGGAAAGAAAAATAATTACACTGAAAATGGAAAGGGCAAATTTGGGATTTAAGAGACATTTTGTGCAAATTTAGTAAAAATTTCAATGAAGAGGGGCATTGACATTCTAAATGTTGATGATAACACCGATTTACTCGTATATTATTTCAAAAAAATTGAAAATTAAAATTTATTTTGTAAACTTTTATGAGTACTTAAATAATTTTTAATTAAAATTTTTATTACATAAATATGTTTTGCAAACATAAAAATATTTACTATTATATTCAACTTACTGTGTATATAAATAAAAAAATTTATCCATTATAAAAATAAAATTAAAGTATACATAACATAATAGATTAGTTTCCTACAAAATAATTTTTAAACTATAGAAAACACATTGTAAAATAAATATTATACTTTTTTACTATTTGAATATTCTAAAAAATAATTTTTTTCTATAATTTATTTAAAAAAATAATAAATTAATTTTAATATTTAAAAAATAAATTTAAATTTTAAAATAAAAAATTATGAGTAAATTATACTTATTATAATTTTATTAATTTAAACAAGTTACCACAATTAGTAGAATCGACCGACCCATCATAACCTCTATAAGTATATCCTTATTTTACCAAACACTTCATAACTATTAATGAGATTTTAAATCGTAATTTATTCTCTAAAATTTGTTGTGAAGATTGCACGTTTATGTTTTTGTCAATTTGTTGAGATAAATCCCTTAAATTACACTATATTTGCACAACAATACCATCCAAATAATCATGCTCCCCTCCCTTTCATGATGCACAAATGGACAATTTTTTCTACAACCAATTCTATTCTAACTTTTATACCCGTTACTAGTAAAATAGAATGTTTAAATGAATTGTTACCAATACGATAACATTGATAACAAAATGCACTATCTTTTGATACATACTCTTTTGTTTTTTAATACGTTAAAAATCTTAATTTATCGAATTTCAGACAGACGCGAAATAGTCGTCACGTAAGAGGGGTAATTCAAGTAAAACCTACAATTGCATCATACGTTTATAAAAAATACATTTCCGATAGATCGAATCCAAGACAGACGTAAAGCAACAATCATCTCTTACGAGATAAAACCACTCAACTACGATCTTTGGATGTTTTGATACATACTCAAGCTAAGAAAATGGTGAAAACCAAGAAAATTGAAATCGACAATTTTATTTACCAAATTGAGTGCATGGATGCTTAGGCTAATATGGTCCCATGTTGATATATGTTAGTTGTATACCGTCACATTTATCAACATGATATACCCAATATTGAAATACATTTTCCAAGATCAAGTTCTAAATAAAGAATTTTAATATTAAATGAATTAGCAACTTCAACCTTTGCTCTTAAAATTTGGAGCATAGGAGAACATGTAACTTCAGTATTAGATAGACTGATTGACAGTCGTCTACTTCAAAAAAAAAATAAAAATAAAAGGAGAGTTCTTTTTTGATTTGTTGAAGTAATTATTTGACATTATAATCTACAATAACAAATAATTAAATAATTTTTTAAAAAATTAAATATATTCTATAATTTTCTATAACAAACTTACTAAAAATTAATTTTATCTCTATTAAATAATAAATTTACTAAAGTTAATTTACTCAAACTTACAAGAAGTTAATCAT